>JAVIWB010000095.1:0-136566 GCA_031893035.1 Dermolepida albohirtum | reverse complement strand
TCGTTTTGTTCTAACTGTAAATTTTATTCTTTTAATTTTTTTTATTGGTTATTTAGACTATTGGGATAATAAAATATTTAATTTTTAGAAACGCCGTTTCGGGAAGTATCTCCCTTTTTCAAGTTATTTGTTATATTTTAACCTGCAATCGTTTCATAGTTACACAGTTACAAGGGTACTTACATTTTTATTATATTCTTCTTTCTGTGTAATATTGTAAAATTTACAATCACACAAGCATTTTTAAAATTAACAAATTTTTACGGTTTATATTTACTTAAAAACTTACTCTATATAAATATTTTTGATGGGTGCTTTCTGCATGCACATCTGTGTTATTTCTTTTTCTCTTTTATCTCATGTCGGGTATGCATGTGTGCTTGTAAATTTACGTTGATGAATGCTTGTATATATATATATATATATATATATATATATATATATATATATATATATATATATATATATATTGAGATGCAGACAATTTCTTGTCTAAGAAATTAAGTTATTATAAATGACATATCAATTATCCGGTTTAATTTATTAACGAGAAAAGAACGCTATTAATGCAGCAAGGCCTTTGTGCCTTTCCGTATAGTGCAGCGTAGGGCTAAATATACTTTAATTATCACTACGACGATTAAAGTATTAGAAATAACCATGAAAAATTATATCTACACCAACCTCGCGTCATACATAACGTAAAGAGAATAATATCGACCATCCAACTTAATTAATTAATAACAACTTTGTTTTACTTTAGAAGTAGAGTCTTGGAAAACTATTATTTGCTACCAGAATTTCAGAATGTTAATTCTCATTATATTGTTTAAGTTCAGTTTTGGTTTACGGTAGAATAACTTCGATTGCGGAAATTTACTAGTAAACTCTGTAATTTCGATCGTAGAAATAACACGAACTAAAGAAAAGCAAATTTTAGTTAACTTTTTGTTAATATATTCTGGCTTAATGTTAAATCGAGTACACTTTAATGGTGTAATTTTCTAACAATAAGTAAGCTTCGTACTTCACTTTGAACATGTTATTGTTTCTTAAAGCTTCCTATTTTTCTTTGTAGTTTACTTTAAAGTTATAATTATTTTAACCACAACTTCAGAACTATAATGGATTTGAAATTTGTCAAATAATTCTCAGTATTTAAATACGTTCCGTTTCTGCTGGTTTATTTACGCAGCATCAATAAAAAGTCTTTTATTAGAAAGGATGATAAGCAAACCGTTATCTATTATTTACCTTATATTATACTTGTATATCAATTGCACCAATATTACGTACTGTAAATGTAAATGTAAAGACCTGTTATATAACAACACTAATGTAGTAGTATATTTTACAACAAACGCCAAAAAAAGCAAATCAGAAAATCTTATTCTGAAAATTTTATTGTATTTGTCCCAAACTATTCTTCTTTAAAGGCAGCTAATATAAATAATACATTCTACGTGACAAAAAAGCAAATATACCAGAAAAATTATATATTTTTAGGGACATTTTCTCGTATGCCACTTGAGAATATTGATGTTGGCTTCTTGGAGGAATCGTAATTTAGAAGCTGCAACATGAGAACGGGCGTAGTCCTTCTGGAGAGTGGTAATGTGGTTCTCTTCTCGCTTCCTGTGTTGGTTTGAATAACTTTTTAACCCAGCATATCTTTAACAAAAGCGATAGAAATATCTCGTTGAATAACACAGTTGGGTGCATATCTTGTATTGGCCATAACACGTGTTACCATATTTTAGAACTTCTGAAAAATCTCAATGTTTGATGGTAGTTTCACAGAGCTGAATATCATATGACCATATCGACTCATGGAACCTTATACAATAATTTATTATCGATACAAACATTTGATTCAATTTGATCCCAACATAGTTTGTTACTTGAAACAATGTTAAATGGAAATATTCTGCGAGCACATATTTTATATAAAACTTAAATGTTTCCTAACTTTTGGCAACGTCTTATTCAAGTGTATATCAAGTACATCAAGTCTGCGTTTTGGCTTTCGAAGTTTTTCAGATGCGACACTGTTTAATCATCTGCTGATGATGACAACTTAGTTGTCGAAATACATTAACTTTTTTTTTATATATAATTATTTTTCTTTAATGTATTGGTTATGCTTCTTATTTCCACTTTCCCATTCCTCTCTTCTGAACAAATGCTTGTAGCTCTGTCATATAGGCAGCAAGCAATTCCAATCTTCATAAGATTGGGATGGCTGAAATCGAAGTGTGTAAATTGTCATGTATAAGTTGTCCTTTTATACAACTTAGCCTTCAGTGTTCAATTATATTTTGTCTATGTTATAACAGGGCATTTCGGTATGGAATGCTTTCCAGCTTTTATTTCCGTAGTTAAGATGGAGGAAGCCTTTCAATGTGTTTTTACCATGCGGTCATTTCGCGAACTTGTCATCTATGTGTGCTAGTCTCATTTTTTGCGAAGAGATGGAAATAGTCCAAACCAAAATTCAAATATTATTCTCTCGTTAACGTTTTGACTTCAGGGTTTATTATTAAACACCATAAGTTCATAGAAAGGCCAGCCTAATCTATAATTGAAGTTATGGATAATTACTGCTTGAAAATGCTTGCCATTTAATTTCATTATATGAATATAACTTCGAAGGGTCGTAATAATTTTTCAATCTGTCACTTCTATTAATACATAAAATATTAAATAAAAGCTTTTAGTGTGTTTCAGTCTATAAATCATCGCTTATTGGTTAAATTCAAGATTAAAAGAACATTTTACACATTTCAAATCTAAATTAAACAATGTGTATAGATAGAAAGAATATATGTAGAGTATAATACATAGAAAAGTCGAGAGACAAAAAGCGAGTACCTTCCTCTGAAATGGCATGACAAGCAAATATTTATTACTGACATTTATTCAATTGTACCCAGTGATATTTGTGAGTGGGTTTTAATTTCATCTTATTCGAATCCTCTGAATATATGTTGTTTCTCTAATCATTAGAAAAATAGCAGTTGGTTTTCCACCATCGAATTTATTTTCGACCGTTCGGATTCGTGATTTAAACTGAATATTCGCAAAAAAAATTTTCTTTGCCCGAAGTTCTTTTATTCTTTATAAGTGAATTTATGCTATTAATAGCATTCCAATCTAAACTAATCATCAATTCTGGTTCCTTTAGTATCGTCATACGCCCGTTTTTTGTCCCGGGCCGTTAAAAAGATAATAAAACACACATAGAACATTGGATACCACTTAATGTGAACCGAAAATTAAAAAGGAAAGAATTAAAACATTGAGAATACTAATCATCTATGTAGATAAACGTTGGTATTGTTTTCTTTATTTGTACTCGAATTTTTTTCTTTTGCTTTCCTTCTGAACGGTCCCCTCATTAAAATAAATTATAATAAATTTAAAGCGATCAACATTAATGGTTCTTGTATTAACGTTTATCGAAAAAAAACCTAAGAACGAACAGGTGTCTCGTTTGACGGAGCTGTTTTCAAAATGTTTTGACATATGTAAGTATTGGTTTGTTTATTATTGCTTTTTCCCTGTTGATATTTAATGGTGGTATGTTATTTTCATATATATACGAACAAGTACGAGGGTTGTCTGAAAACTTTCCGACCTAACAAAGATACGAGACATTTTTTCTTAAAATTTATTTTTTTTCCTACATAGTCTCCTTGTAACTAACTCTACACACTTCTCCTAGCGATGAACCCATCTCTTTAACCCGTCCAAATAGTACTCGGCGTTTTCCTCTGCAAAATAATTGTTCACAAAGGTGATTGTCTCCTCATTTGACGTCCTCCGCACGCAATTTTTAGATGAGGGAACAAAAGAAGTCGCTTGGGGATAGATCTGGTGAGAAAAGCGGATGGTCAAGCAGTTCAAACAGTAATTCGTTGATTTTCGCCATGATGTGAGACGGTGCGTTGTCTAGGTGAAACAGGATTTTCTTTTTCTGCAAATGTGGCCGTTTTCCCACAATTTCTGCCTTCAACTTGTCAAGTAATGATGCGTAGTATGCCCCTATAATAGTTTTTCCTTTTTGAATATAATCAATTAAGATGATTCCGTGACTTTCCCAAAAAACAGTCGCCGACACTTTCCCAGCCTAAAAACAGTTTTTGCTTTTTGTCTAGCTGGTTCCCCCTTTGCAGTCCACTGTTTTGACTGCATTTTTATTTCGGGCGTATAATGGTGTATCCAAGTTTCATCTACGGTAATTAATCGGCGCCGAAACTCGGATTTATTGCGCCTGAACTCCTCCAACGGAGCGTTGTAAATGTTCATTCTAACATGTTTTTCGTCTAACTTTAGCAAACGCGGCACCCTACGCGCAGACAGCTTTCCCATGCCTAAATCTTGATTTAATATGTAACAAAAACGTTCTTTGGACATATTCATAGCTTTTGCTATCTCTCTCACTTTAATTCGACGGTCTTCTAGCACCAATTGGTGAACTTTAGCGATATGATCGTCAATAGTTTTTGGACGTCCCGAACGTTAATCGTCTCCCAAGCCCTTACGACCACGTTTAAATTCAGCGGCCCAAAATTTTACCATGGTAAATGATGGTGCAGAGTCTAACTCATCTTTGATTTGCGTAGGCGTATTGCCTTTCAAAAACAAATATTTAATGACAGCTCGATACTCGATACTTACATAGACTCGTTCAAACGGCTGTCAAATAACAACTGCGCGTCCAAAATGGCTGAAACTTTGGTGAGTACCTAACCATAGATACACAACTACATTCCCTTGCTTTTATTGATGAGTGCTGCCACCTTCACGTTGAGGTTGGAAACTTTTCAGGCCACCCTCGTATGTAAACACATAATTGCATTTTATCTCGCTTGTTAAAGTTTTAATATGATTT
The DNA here is from genome assembly GCA_031893035.1 of Dermolepida albohirtum. Classification (NCBI taxonomy): domain Eukaryota; kingdom Metazoa; phylum Arthropoda; class Insecta; order Coleoptera; family Scarabaeidae; genus Dermolepida; species Dermolepida albohirtum. The sequence goes on along the minus strand of JAVIWB010000095.1, from coordinate 131,672 downwards.
TGTTGGGAGTGTAAAATGTTGCACTTTTAGTGTAGGAAAAGTACAGATATAATCAATTTTACAAAAATTTTACTTAATAGTTCATACAAAAAAAGAGATTAAAAATGTGTATGATCTTCACAAACATTGAAAAACGTTTCGTGTCTTTATGGCATGTACTAGATTAGCATGTCTAACATTTCTTGGGAAATAATACCTCATTCTTTCTGCTTCTGGGTTTCCGGGATGGAACCGCGTCACTATTATATCTGCCGACATTTCGTACCCATTTGTATGGGACATCTTCAGGGCTGAACTACTGCACTGAGACTGTTTCAGTGCAGTAGTTCAGCCCTGAAGATGTCCCATACAAATGGGTACGAAACGTCGGCAGATATATTAGTGACGCGGTTCCAGCCCGGAAACCCAGAAGCAGATAGCATGGACCACGACCGCGGAAGTCTACGTACCAAATTAATACCTCATTCTTCCCTGCTAGCAATTCATAATGCTTAAAATGTTTTTGTTTTGGTACCCTGAGAGCATTATGCCGACGTCGAAGCCATAAAAAGGTGTCGACAGCGATCTTGAAGGACATCTTTAAAGATGAACTTAAAAATTTATTCGACATGTTAATTAACCGTGCAAAACGTTGTATTGAGGGCGAAGGTGACTACTTTGAATAAAATAAATAAATTTTACCGAAATAGTAAACTTTCGCTTTTATTTTCAAAAAGTTCGGTTTTCTTTGCGAGACTATATATATACTTTAAAAAAATTGAACTTTTATAATATTCAACACCCTTAGTATTACTGTAAAAACTTCTACAACAAAGTTGGGATAACAATAAGGTACATATGTAAGACGGAAATCATCATTAGAATAAATGTAATAGCAAGAAATTTCAATTTATCCTAATAGTCCACCTTTAGTTGACCTTTCTCCCTCGTGTTACCATCACTGAATTGATCGCAGAATCTCATCCAGGTATCTCTGGACAGTGACACTTCATTTTCTATGAAATAAATGGCACATACTATTACGCCATCAATTTTATGTTCAGACTTTTCCAGGGCAAATTGTAGGTTATTGTGTGTATCGGGTCTACCTCAAGTTAGAATTCCTCGATTATCTGGTTGCAAGGCAAATATGGATTAATATGCTGATTTGCTCACATTATACGGTCTCTTTTATGCTCTGCAGTAACAGAAACTCCTTAATTGTCATAAAACGTCTTCAATGAATTTAAACGCGGTCGACTTTCCATAATTGATATGTTTCAAATTCCTCAGCATAAAAAGATTAGATACGCCACTGAAAAGGATTTTGGTAACAATCCGAACATTATTGGATACACTGTTCTTAAAATATAAGTTTTACTTTTAATTTATATGTATGTATTTTGCTTATTTATTGATAGCATTTGATTGAAAATTTTGCGATTACTAAAAGATTATTATATATTATTGTTATACAGCGTGTTTCAAAAAGAATATACGTATTACAAAGTATTATTTTGTCCAAATTATCGATCGCTACGCCTCGGCTCGGATATTGGAGAAACGAATACATAGTCTACTTTATTTAATAGCCGCTAGATGTCAGTTCTCTTCTATATTTCTTGGTAACCGTCATTTGTTTAAAATAGCTACTCCGCAGCAGAAATCATTTTGAGTTATCGAGTTTGCGAAGTTCAATTCCGTGATTACAGTGCAAAGATGTTTCAGGTTGAGCTACCAAATTGATTTGTAGATACAGGATGTGCATGTAAAGGAAAGAGTCCTCATCGTGTTTCTGAAGAAAATGTTGAACGAATTCAAATTGTTTTCCAACGTAATCCTTCAAAAACAACTCGTCGTGCCAGTCGGTACTTACAACTGCCTACAACAATAATTTGGCGTGTTTTGAGACGTCGGTTGGTTATGAAGCCGTACAAGTTACAGTTGTTACAAACTCTGCGTCCTGATGACAAACGGAAACATGTGGCACTTTATAACGAGATTTATGACGCTATTGACAATGATAACACTTTCGCACAAAGCATCGTGTTCAGTGATGAAGCGACTTTCCATGTTTGTGGTCTGGTCAACAAACACGATGTTCGAATTTGGGGACTACAGAACTCACATGAAGCCATTGAACATGTACGAGATTCGCCTAAAATCAATGTGTTTCATGCGATATCCCGATCATCTGTTTACGGCCCATTCTCCTTTGAAGGAAACACGGTTAACGATTAGCAGTATCTCGCTATGTTACAAAACTGGTTGTTTCTGAGACTGCACGAAGACAACTTCGTTTTTCAAGAAGACGGGGCACAGCCTCACTGGAGTCGCCAAGTGCGTGAATATCTGAATGACATTCTACCGAACCGTTCGATTGGCCGTTAAGGAGTTGGCGACTTAGCATGTGTCAGCTGGGCTCCACGGTGACCGGATTTGACACCCCGTGACTTCTTTCTGTGGGGTTTCGTTAATAACAACGTTTATGTACCACCACTCCCACAGAACCTAGAAGAGTTGAAGAACCAGATCCGTACTACCATAACATCAGTGACGAAGGACATGCTTGCCCGAGTATGGGAGGAATTTGAGTATCGATGTGATATTGTTCATGTCGCTGATGGAGGACATATTGAACATCAGTAATCTGAACTTGAGAGGTTCGTAAATATGTGTGTAAAGTTTCATATTCGCATGTCTTAAAGTTTAATAAATATATGCATTCGAAATACGTATATTCTTTTTGAAACACCCTGTATTGTTGTTTATAAGTATTTATTATATATATATATATATATATATATATATATATATCCAATAATGTATCCAATAATGAAAGTCGCTTCATTATTATCATTGTTATTACAAATTATTAAAGGTAATCTAAATGAAGAAATGGTATAAATATATAAGTTCTTGAATCATATATTCAGCTTTCTGAATAACTTCTTTCGCCTAGCAACTCCGAACAAGAATATCATGTTGTTACTACAACTTGTTACGATACGAACTAGTAATTCTTACTCTTTATTTTAATCGAACAATTAACAAATTAATCGAATTCTAATGCGGTATCGATAATGTCCACATTTTATTCCCTATAAAATCGACTTCTGCACGACAGGAATATTAAAAGCGATAGGTTAATTATACATATCTCTATATATATCTCGTTATGTATTCATTGTTTACACTTACGGAATACAATATAACGCAATTAACAGCTGTGTGTGTGTATAGGTTGTATGTGAGGAGAAGCGAAGAATTTCGATAAGTGTGGTACTACTTGATAAGAAATCTTAAACCGTACTTATAATTAAGTATATGCAGGTGGTAATTTATAAACGTCTGTCGTTTGCATTGTAATTAGGAAAAAAATGTTTATGAGTTTAATTTTGCATTAGCAAGCCGTGACACGATGATGAAGATATCGTTTCATGTATCAGGACTGTAGTTAGAATATCTAATGTTTTCGAATAAGTATTCTTAGTAGTAAATATTTTTAGAGATTATGGAATAGATTGTAAATACTAGCTGTATATTCGGTTTTAATTTTTGATGACTATAAAAATAACAGAGTTAATGAAGTAAAGAAATAAGATAATATAACTGCTTTAAAAGACATATTTATTAATATACAAGGATGATTTGGTGCAAAGTGAGATTGCACCATCTTGGAATGGTCCATAAAAAAGTTCTGAATCTCAACGATAACGCGCTTTAAATCAGTCAAGTTCACCTCATCCCCGTGTTTTCCAGATCTGACCCCCAAGTTGCTTCCATTTATTTGTCAGACTCAAACTTCTTCTTGTCTCGAACGTACGAAGAATTTATTGCAGTAACTCAGTAGTATTTTAAAGGTCTTGAGAAAGATCAATACAAAAATGATATAATGGTATTTCAGCACCGGCACTAGTCCAGGTACGGTGAAGTTAAATTTAAAATAATTAAAAAACATAATACCTTAACTCACTTGGTTTTAGCCTCGATTCTCTTAAAATCATCCTCATATTTGCATTTAGTTATATACAAAGTGGGGCATAATTAAGACCTGATTTTTTATAACAATGAAGTTAATTAAAAAAAAATTTCTAGGTTAGAAATATCTATTTGGACTTGAAAATTTGCTTTGTTTATATTGAAAATAACATCAAGCAAATGACTAGCTCAAGCGTTAAAGCAATAGCGAGCTCTTTTTAGAGCATTTTTCATAACTTTCTTAAATGTTTCAGATGGTCAGATGACAATTTCTTCTCGAATGTTGACTTTCTATGCATACAAAGCTTAAGGCCTATTTACTAAAAACGAAATGTTTCAGGTAGGCCCCTATAAAAAGAAGTCTGGCACTGATAAATCAGGGCATCTTATTAAGAAAATATTCTGAAAATGACCATATTGTCTCGCGAGCTGTATGGACTGCGCCAACATCCTGCTGATACCACATATGCTCAAGATCAAGCGTTTCGACTAGTGAAGAGAGAAAATCTCGCAAAATCGTTGTGTAGAAATCCCCACTTTCGGTAGTGGTTCTTCCTTCATTGTCCTCAAAAGGAGAAGGGCTAGTTACTTCTGTAGCACTAAAGTCAGAGCATATACTAACTTTTGATTCATGGTATTATAGATCGTGAATAATTTATGGGTTTTCACAATCTCAAAAGCACATTTACATTTAAGCAGAAATGAGCATCATCTGTGATTATGTTTTCGATACCACTGCTGTACTGCAGTCTCTTTTCGTGGGCTAATTGTGGCGTGCAAATTCTTTATCAAAATTCGTCGCATCAACCGTCGGAAAATGCTTAAATGTGTGAATCGCTTTTTCGAGGTTCTTAGCCAAGTAGCGCTCGCTGTATTAGCTGTAGTCCCTCTTCGCTCGAATTTTGCAGCTAGCTACCGAAATTTCTTCCCCGATAGCACAAAACGGTCATATTTTTTATAAAATTCTTCTTTGCTAAGACAATCGAGGAATGTTTGTTAAAACAGTTTTACAATTTCAGTGAATTATATAGGCGTATACCTAATACCATAAAGAATTTATCAGGTGTCTATGTGATTACTTATAAATAAATAGTGACATATGTCAAGTAACAATAAATATAGCAATTTAACAGAGGTGACTTGATTATATAAGTATTTTCATGTAGAATTTAAATATTTTTGTCATATTTGGATTGTCTGATATGCAGAAGTAAATGATTATTTATGCATTCTTTTCGGCATATTCATATTTTTTGCATTGATTATTCTAATGTTTCTTTTCAATCTATTAAGGCTTGTTGGGAATCTATAAATATTATTTATAATTTAATGTCATGTTCTCTGCATTTTTCTAAAGCTTGGTTCACGAACTCGCCGATAGCTCAATGGTTAGTTATTAGCATAGCACATCGAAATATCGAGTTCAAATCCGAGGCCTCTGTCCACAAAGATTCTTCGTAGTTTTCCTTCTCGTTGTTTAAGGTTAATGCCAAGTGTTGAGAGATTAAGTCACTCCACCAGCACGATCGTAATGCTAACTTATTATCTGCCAATGCTCTCTGTAATTAGCGTTAAGTTGTTGGGCGTATGAAAACTTGGATTATTATTTTCAATAATGTATTCTTTTCTTTTTAATATGTTGGTCGTTTTGTTCTATAAATTTTATTTTTTTTTGTATTGGGTATTTCGAACCATGGGGTAATAAAGCGCTTAACTTTGAACAACGACGTTTCGAGGGAGGGTCCCCTTTTTCATATTATTTATTTTTTCTAACATGCGATACATTTTTTCTAAATTTTTTTATTATTTGTGTGTAATAGTTTTTTTCTATGTAAATATTTGTGAGTACTTTCACAATTACACAAGCAGTTTTGAATTTACAAACTTTTGCTATTTATATGTATTTACGTACGGATGTAATCTTTGTGAGTAGAAAACCCTTACAAAATACACGTCCACACATAAATATAGACAGAAAAGTAAATTTAAAAATACTTGTGTAGTTGTGAAGTTTACAGTACTAAACAGAAAAAAATATAATAAAATAAAAAATGTAAGTAGTAACAAAGTAGTGACAACTTTTAATTCAATTTGTGAACGCACCCTTTCACTAATCGTCGAACCGTCACTGTCAATTTATTCAGTAAACTTAACATTTTCATCATGGTAAAGTACACGAACGAATAACGTCTGCAAATTATAAAAATTTACTACAGAAATTCGGAGTCGGTGACCGCTACTTTAAGAGCGTTAACTCCGATTTTCGGTCGTAATTCTCGCCCTGGTAGACAGGCAGTAACAAGTTTAGTGCAAAAATTTGAGTCTACATATTCGTCGATCTTGGTTTATAGCCATACAAGATCAAGCTGACTCAAAAATTGAAGCCGATGGACCATTTGATGCGACGTACGTTCTCCGATTGGGCTCTGGAAAAGATGCGCCAAGATGATCAATTTCATCGCAAAATCATTTTCAGTGACGAAGCTCATTTTTGGCTCAATGGGTTCGTTAATAAGCAAAATATGCGTTATTGGTCGGGTGAAAATCCACATGTGCTTCATGAAACACCACTTCATCCACAAAAAATAACTGTTTGGTGCGGTTTGCATACCGGCGACGTCATAGGGCCATATTTTTTCGTCGACGATAATGATCGTCACGTTACTGTGAATGGTAATCGTTATCGCGCCATGATTACCGATTATTTTTGGCCCGAATTGGAAGATATGGACTTGGACAACATGTGGTTTCAGCAGGACGGTGCCACAAGCCACACAGCACACGTTACAATCGATTTATTGAAGAGTAAGTTTGATGAGCGTGTTATCTCAAGAAATGGACCGGTCAGTTGGCCGCCTCGTTCGTACGATTTAACGCCTCTAGACTTTTTTCTTTGGGGCTACGTCAAGTCATTGGTCTATGCCAACAAGCCAACAACGTTGGAAGAGCTCAGAGCCAACATTGAAGGCGAAATAGCAGCCGTTCCATTCATAAATGTTTTGATTGTACTTCAACCCGATAATAAAGTTTTTGAAATATCTCAAATGGTCTGCATTTTATTTTGAAAAAAAGTTGTCAAGTCCTTATTGGAAAACCATTTATATATATATAAACTATTATCCACAAAATAATAAAAATATGTAAATAAAAATGTATTAACCTCATTGAAGCCGCTCAAACTTGTTGGGAACAGTAGTCATTGAAGAAGATGGTATTTTGAATATTAGCTCGAAAGAACATTTCTATTATTCCAAGGGCACCGTCAGTAAAAATTTTTCTCGTCCTAGTCAGATAGTCTAATATATTACTTTGAAATTTTGAAGCAATCTCTAGCATAATTTTGCCACATATGGTATGAGAATCATGATGTGTTTTATGATTTCTTCTTCTGTCTTTCCTGCATTTGCCACTTAAGGGAAAACGATATACTACGACTGAAAATTTTCACTTGGCAATGACTATGTGACTCAATCTTTTCCAAAAATTCAATATAAAAAACTCATATAATGAATTACTTGTACATACTAAATGTTGAGTAGAAACTTAAAAGAAAGTGTATGCATTAAAGTAAATAATTTAGACAATTATAATTGACTCGTATTTTATTTTCTATTAAAATTTTTAATTCTTCTTGAATAGTGAGTGTATAGGTTAATGGTAGACAATAAAAGTTACCTTAATTTAAGATAAAATTATAAGTTAAAATATCTTTATTCAACCATTTATAATGGACAATTACAAACACAAAATCTTAATTCCTTTGCTGTTGTTGTATCCGATTTTGACTTTTCCTTTATTATTATAAATTTAGTGCAATATATCTTTGCACCGTTACTTTACAATAAAATATTCATCATACGTAGCATTACCATTTTCGTAAATAAATAAAATTAAATATACACGAACAAGATTCAACTCATTGCTACTATTTAATTAGCACACTTACAATTACTTCTTCGACCACATGTGTTTCTCCATATTATTCAAGTATGCGTGTCCGTATTTATTGATGTGCATTCTGTTTCACCTACGTACTGTCAGGAATGTCTTTAAACGCCGCTTGACATGCCCCTAGTCCTATATCTGGTTCGTCGTCTGCCAAATGTGACTGGAATGAATTAATGCGTGGTTCCAGAATCAATTTACATGCGAAGCGATGGGTGTCCTAATCGGCCAATATTGAATCGGCAAATTGTCCGCAACCGGGCGTGATTTGAATATTTAGATTATTATATATTGCGGCGCCAAATTATGTATTATGTGCTCGCGACTATAATCGTAGTGAGATTTTCCGGTTCATTTGATTAGATTAGGATAAACGTGTTAACAGGATTATATCAAAATTTTCTCCTACTCCTACTACTGTCCTGGGAAATGTATTAATACTGTTCACAATAATATTCCATGATTTAATGAATGTGTTTTTAGATGAATTTCGCAGATGTATCCTTATTTAATAATAATAATAAACTATAATGCTCAACAGATATATAATCCAATTGCAGGACATACTATTAAGATTAATAGTAAATAAGTGCAGCTATTCAAATACAAAGAAAAACTAAGTTCGATAAAATATATTATCCCACGTCTTTTAAGTTTTGAGATATAGAGAGCGTCACTAATCAAATATTAGTACTAAAAATTAACCTCCAGCTTTAGTTAACCTAAATCCAAAGTTTCAGTGCGATACGTATAGTGATGTAGCTACAACGAACAGTCAAAGTTGCTAAGTTAGTTGAAAAGTGAAATTAAACCGAGAACATTTTCGCGGAATAATTTTTTATAATTTTCGAAGACAACATTCTCAGCAAGAATGCCTGGCCAAGTTGGTTTCAGTTACCGGCAATGAAGCACCACATCTGTCAACAATTTCTCGTTTGTATGGAGAATTCAAACGTGGACGGATTAGTTTTAGCAGAGATCCAAGAGCAAGTTCACCAAAAACGGCAGGTACTCAGGAAAACGTCGATGCTATGCGCAAGATCATTAACGTTGGATACTACATCTGTTGACCGAGAAACAGAAAGAAGCTAGAGTGAATTGGTGTCAAAAAACTCTAGATCGCTTCAACGTCAGAAGCTTTAAAAATGTTGTACACGTTTTTAGAGTTTCCACATTATCGGTAGTGATGAATTTTGGATTTACTCATATGAACCAGAAAATAAACGCCGTTTGTCTGTCTGGGTCGCTTGTTTGGGTGTTCCAAGGTGAAAAAAGTCGACAAAAGTCATCCGTTCTCGAAGTGTCTCCAAAAAGATGTTTGCGACATTTGTCTCGAAAGCAGGTCATGCAGTAACAATTCCTCTACAAGATCAAAGAACTGTTACTGCAGATTGGCGTATAACCATTTGTTTGCCGCAAGTCATTGCTGAGCTTCGTAAAACCTTCCCCGACCCACGAATCATCCTCCATCAAGACAATGCAAGTTCGCACACAGCACGCATGACAATTGAACTTTTAACGCAACAAAACGCGGAATTGTTCTGCGTGGTCAAAGGATCCAGTCATCAGAAGGAGTAGTTAATGCCTTTAGAAACGCAATTTTGACCAACAAACGAGCGGAACAATTGCTTCCAGAGTTGGTTCGAGCGCATGAGAAAGAACATACATCTTCGTGGAGAATTCTTCGAAAAACAATGCAGTCTTTAAAAGCTATCTACTGTTTTATTCGTTTCATTTGCAAAACTTAAAAGACGAACCCACGTATAAAATATACGTAATAACACATATGAACATATGGGTACCCATCTAAACAATAAGTTCGTTACTGATTAAAACTATATTCGTAAGGGATCGTTAAAGTCTAATAAAAAGCATTGATCCTTGTCCTAGATATTAGGAAGTTTACAGACTATCTACTACCTAGTCTGTTCGCAATAAAATTAATTTGATACAGTTGCTCAGCTGGATGAATTAAATTATCTAATTATCAAAAGAAACCTACCACTGGCTTCTTTTCTGTGATCAGAAAGAGTTTGGAAATTATGTCTAATAAGTAGATTGTAATATTCCATTCCAAAGTAGGATAATATTCATCAATTCTAAATGATAAATAGCTCATAAATATGTTCTTAATACGTTTCAGGAGTAACAGCCGATAATGATAATGAGGGTACCACACAGCTGAACGACATTCAAATTTAGGTAGGACAAATGAGAAGTAGGGAATCTTCAAAGTGTTAAGATTATTAAAGCCCTTGCATAACTGAATAAGAAACTCTAGACTTCTGGAAGTAGATGTGGTTATGTTTATTATATGCTTAGAAAAGCTTAAATGGGAGTCAAAGAAAACCCTCTCTTAATTGAATACTTTAAATATAATAAATTGAAGAATCATATACCCCACACTGAAACCAAGAGTCACTTCTATTTAAAGAGAGCAGCATATTTCTTGATATTTAACTGAATCTGGGCATGAGTACACCATGCATCTATAATGCACAGATTTGTTTGAAGCTTAGTGCTATTCTAATGTGAATTAATACTATGAACGATTTCTAAATCGTCGACATAGGCTATTACTCTTGCAATCAAGAAGTTCCAAGAGATCCTTTATCTAGATGCTGAACAAAAGGAGGACCAAATGGAAACTCTGGGAAACTCCTGAAGAGATATTAAAAATATTATACGACAAACTAAACGTAGACAAAACGATTTTAAAAGTAGGAAGAAAACAGATTAGTAGTATTGGGAGGAAAGTCAAGAAATATTAGCTAAGCGATCAAAATGCCATGGTTAATAATATCGAAAGTTTTACTGAAGTCAGTACATGTAACATAAATTTGTTGATATAATTAAATTGTCCACTAATGCATTGAGCATATCTCAACAATCGATCTACCGGGAATGAATCCTTTCTGATTAATTGATCAAAAAGACTTAACACAGCTAAAGAGTTTGTCATAGAGAACAAGTTCGAATATTTTGGCAAAATATGGCAAAATACCGTATGTCTATAATTATATGATATCTGAGTGGTCCCTTTTTTTAAACACTACCATATACTTGCTAATTTTCCAACCACGCGGAAAAATTTACCATTGAATACATAAATTTAAAATAATAGTAACAGGTCTGCAAAGTACTTTGATACAGTCCTTGACAAAAAAACTAGTCCAGCCATCATATTCATGAGTCATAGATGAAGCAGGTTTCTTGTTAGATGCCAAAACTTTTTCAGTTGTAATGAAGTCTGTATGTTGGGTATTGAAATTAACGTCATCACATTCAAAGCTAGCCTAAGTTGATCTTGGAGTGTGTGTGTATATATATATATATATATATATATATATATATATATATATATATATATCCTTTAAGTGAATGTATACATCTGTTGAATAATAAAGAACATTATTATTATTTTTATATATGTTCAAATCTATACTAGCATGTGTAATATAGAAGTATTAAATTAATCTAATTAATTTAACTAATTTAATTACTAGGTACTGTATATTTTCATACTTTTTTCTTGTTCTTTTTGTGTAATGTTGTAATGTTTGTATCATTCAGTATTGCAATGATTATTATGTAAGTTTTTTTTTATCAATAGATGTAATGTTTGGCCTACTATTTGTAATTATTTGTCCGCGTATGTTTCTTATAATTTTATTCTTCTCGGTGGCCTATGGGTTAAAGTCCAAAGTGCTAAAAAAGTCTTAAGTTTCGCATGGACTTATTGAAAACTCCCTGTACATATGATACGTTAAAAAAGTTTTTTTGTCTAGATATAGTTCCGTTATAACATTAAATAATAAATCTTGATATGTAGACTTAATACAGAAATTACTTAGAATTTATTGTATACTGCTATTGTTTTTAAACGACTACTTGCAATGTAAATGTTTACAATAAAACCTATATTAATAGTAAAATGTTCGTTATAACTGAAAAAAATTATTTTACATGCAATTTAACCTACAATGTTACAAAGTTGAATCAACGAATAATAATAATAAAAAATAGTCATTATTGATTAGAAATCGGATCGTTGACCTCGTGAAACAATAATTATTATACTAAAAACAACAATTTTAGTGATAATAAAAATTAAAATGTTAATGAATGAAGTGATAATATATTCATTAAACAAAGATATTAATTCATGAATAGAACCGGGAAAAATTTATGTATCACACATTAACGCGAGCGCAACAAGGAGTGTTATTATTTCTTGTCTGCGACAAATTGAATTTAACGTTTTCAAATATTAGCATGAATTACATTAATAATATTGCTCCATCTGTTATTGAAGAATTATACAGTTTTTGCGCCAAAATACAGAAAGGACTAGAAAACGAAATCTACCTAGCCATGATAGAAACAACTACTTGAACGTTGTCTAGGAACATTCAATAATGAAAATATTTCTCAAGTTATGTGACAAATTTTACATCAATTCGTTCATTATTTTGTACTTTATAAAATGCTGCACAATAAAATATGTATTTTATGAAACGAAAACATCTGTCATCAAATTTTTGGCAAAGGAACAGAATTCTGCAAAACTATTCACGAACGAATGATTGTAGTCTATAGGAACGAGGCTTCGTTATATTTTAAAGAAAAATATTGATCAAAACAGTTGTGAATCCATTATGGAAGTTGAAATAATGGTTGTCTAAGATTGTCATTTCAAACTTACTACTATTAAATATATCTAAACAAGGCGTTTTAACAGGCGTAAAGTTTTAACAGGACGAATTCTAAGATTAATGGCTCTCAAACAAAAGCTGCTTAGGCAACAAATTTTTCAAAACAATTTAGCATTTTCAGATGCAGACGCTGACTTTTTGTCTAAGGCTCAAAAATAGGCTCGCACGCAATCTTCAGCTGGAAAGCTTATAGCCATCATCTTATGAAACCAAGCAAAAATTATTCTTGTTAAATACATATTAAACTGGACTACATAACAGATCATAGTATTAGTTACACCCAGTTACCTACGGTAATATCTTAACAAAATTACGGCTATTGACCAAAAACGTCCAAGCTTGCATGACAAGTAGGTGAGCGTACTAAATCTAAGCTCATCACAATGAATCTTCAACACTTCGTGCTTTATTACAGTTTGTCAGAGCGGGCATATATGTCTGGCTACCATTGAGAATGACATTGCACACAATTCTAATAATTTCTGAAAGTTTGTTAATTTTAAGAGCGACACCACTAGGATACTGGGCTACTTAGCATTTAACTGTATTTTTGTTGATCAGACATTCGACGTGGCAGAATTTTTACTGGTTTGTTTTCTGTCCGTTCGCCACGAGATCAGCCGACGTCAACGTTGAATGTGGAGATGCTAATCCCATCATTCAACATACAACATACAGGCTTCATTACAACTGAAAAAGTTTTGGCATCTATCAAGAATTACTTCATATATGACTGGTTCACATAATGGCTTGCCTAGTTTTTATGTGAGGGACTGTATCAAAGTACTTTGTTGACCTCTTCTTATTACTTTTAATTTATGTATTCAAAGGCCAATTTTTCCGCATGGCTGGAAAATTAGTATACGCCAGTATTTAAGGAAGAGCAACCATGCAGATAATAATTATAGACCTACACTATCTCTTTCAATTTTTTAAAAACCTTCGAACTTGTTCTCTATGATAAACTTTAAGTGAATTAAGTCTTCTTGATCAATTGATCGGCATGGATTTATTCCCGACAGATATCACTCAATTCATCAGTTAATAACTTAATATAAGTCAAATTTATATTGTATATATGGACTTCATTTAGTAAAGCTTTCGATACTATAAACCACGGCAGTTTGATCTATCAGTTGATAGCTCTTGACTTTGCTTCTAATGTTACTAATCTATTTTCTTCTTACTTGTAAAGTCATTGTGTCTACGTTGACTATAATGTCCTCTCGTCTAATATCTTTTTAATATTTTTAATATCTTTTCAGGAGTTCGCTAGAGCTTTCATTTGGCCCACCTTTTGTTCAACATCTAGGTAAAGGATCTCTTGTAACCTCTTGATGGCAGAGTACTGGCCTGTGTCGACGATTTAAAAATTTTTCGTAGTGTTAATTCACCTGAGGATAGCACCGAGCTTCAAATAAATCCGCGCAATATAGATGAATAATGTACTCATACTCAGATTCAGAAAAATATCAACAAATGTGCTACTCCCTCTTCCAGCAAAAGTGACATCCGGTTTCACTGTGGGATATATGATTCGTCAATTTATAATATCTAAAGTATCCTTAAACTTTTCTAGTGACCTAACCACATCAATTTCCAGAAGTCTGAGGTTCCTTATTCTGTCATGTAAGGACTTTAGTAACCTGCACACTTTGAAGAGTCTCTGCTGCGCACATGTCCAGTCGAAAATGGAATACACTTGAGTATTGTGTTATCCGCATTTTCATTATCAGCGATTACTTCTGGAACGTGTTCAGAATTGACGGATATTATCCTGCTTTGGAACAGAATATGGCGGTCTACTCATTAGACATAGTTTCGAAACCCAATTTAATTGATCCTGCTGAGCATCACTGAATTTATGTAATTTCTTTTAATTATTTCAATATTATTATTAGTATATACGAATTAAAGGTTTCCCTATAGAACCTTCCGCTCAATTTTAATCGGATTTTAATTACAACCAAACTACACAGTCTAACGCAAAAGATTTTAATTTAATATCTGGTTAAGAGGTTTTGGAAATTTTTATTGCACAAGAAGCAAATGTTTTCCTGACATGTTTTCATTTCAACATCTAATTCCGTAATATTTCCTTCACATCATACAGCAAATAAACAAAGTTCCGCCATTATTTTCATATATTATTTCACTCTTTGTATACTATTTGTCGAAGCGAAATGTATCCGAAATAGACGAACATAGTATATATGTACAAGGACGCTGATGCCTACAAATGATTATTGATTTTCTATATTATCATTTTTATGTTTTCGTACGCATATTCTGAGAAAAGTTTTCCATCTGGAAACACAAGTAATACTATGGAATACTTCTACTGACACCAATAAAGTGATGTAAGTTTATATGGATGTGTACATATATTTATACCAGGTTAATATTTTGTAATTCTATTTACAGTGATTAGATATATGTAGTTACTATCTTTAGCAGTGGATTTGTTACATCATCGACCTGTTTTTCTTATTTTGTTATATGTTAATACTGAGAAAATTTTTCAAAATAATTTTACGATCTCTTTTTACTGTGTATTTTAGTATTTGCAATCTTATTATTACCAGCGCTATTGAAAATGCCCTAAAATGATTCAATATCTGACCATCGTAAATTAGGTTTTTATACGTATACCGAATGAGCATATTTTTGCTTATTGAAGAGTATTTAAAATAAACTTGAATCATTCTGTTGTAGGAGAGAATATATTCAATTACGAGGGTAGTCTGAAGAGTTTCAAGTCTCAACATGAAGATGTCGCTACTCCGGTAATATAATTGCGCATGAGTTGAAAGATATTGCTGAAAATTTCAACTTTGTTGGACGCCCAGATGTTGTTTAACAGTCGTTTGTGTTAATCAATGCAAGCGATTCTGTAAAAATAGAAAGAATCAAATATCGAACTATCATTAAACTCAAACAATTGAAAGGTAATACGCTTACGCAAATTAAAGCCGAGGTGGGTGCTATTTACGAAGATTCTGCACCATCATTTGCTACAGCGCAATTATGGGCATCTAAATTTTTACGTGGTCGTACCAACTTGGTTGACGGTGAGAAAATAGCAAGTAGTGATAACATCAGAAAAGTTCACTAAATGGTGTTAAACGACTGTTAAATAAAGATTAGAGAGATAATAAAGGTAAGGGCATCTCGAAATAACGTATTTGTCATTCACTGACTGAAGATTTGGGCATAAAAAAGCTAACCGCGTGTTGGGTAACGTATTTGCTTTAGCGCAATCAGAATTGAAAACGTATCTGAATGAACATTTTGAAAACCCTGTTGAAACGGTTTAAGTAAAATAAGTCGAAGTTTTGCCGAAGCCGATAAAATTTGTGTTCATCACTATACTCCTGAAACCAAAACAATCGAAGCACTGGATTGCGAAGGGTGAGTCGGCTTTGAAAAGGGCGAGGACTGTTTCATGGACCGGGAAACTGATGGTGACTGCTATTTGTTACGGTCATGGGATTACGTTAAAGACTATCTTGAAAAACGAAAAACAATAGCAAAAAAATACTATACATCATTAGTTGACAGACAAGCTGAAGGTAAAAATTACGGGAAAATAGCAGCATTTTACAAAAAAGAAAGTTCTGCTCTATCAAGACATTTTAGTGCTCACCATGACAGAAATTCACTAACTGGGGTTCGAATTCTTCAATGCATTTACAAGATCCTACCGTCTACTGCGGGCGGTCCCACTCATTGTGTAAAGGAAACGAACTCTGGAGAGACTCATTGTTAAAAGATCATTAGAGAATCGACAGATACCTATTAGACAGGTACTACGCATTTTAAAAGCAGATGACAGCAAACCAAATAATCTCGATTATACGAGGAGAAAATTTATAGTCGCCGGCTAACAAAAAACAAGATCGACCGAGAGGATGAAGCAAATAAGATTACAATGGACGAAACAGTATAAAAATCTCACGGCTCGGGAAAAGATATGCATCATTATCTTATTTATTTTCATAAAATTTGACGTATTCTTAGTAAATTTAAAAGATGAATGAATATTTTGTCTTTTTAAGCTAGGATTCAGTGATGCATTGTGCTTAAAGACGGTGACGAAAATTTCCGTTTCCTTAAGAGAAGGCCACATGAGCGCTGTAGTGATTAAAATAACTAAATATTTTCCAGCTATTATTATTTGGTCCAGCGTATGAGGAATGAAGCTAGGACCTCTGTATTATGTCACGCGTACAATGAATCAAGGACAGTACAAATCCGTAATGGGATCAATATCAATTCCACACAGTAATTCTTTAAGTTCTAGAAATTTTATTTACAAATGTATGCAACTGGTGCGCCATGCTACAGAGCAAAATTAATAAAAGATTTGTTTTCTGACAGTAGCTTGTAGGTCTTGCCATGGTTAGGCAGCTCTCAAGACCTAAACCCAATCGAAAATGTATGGAATACTTTAAAATAGATTGTTTACTCAACTGCAAATCCGACTCTGGCTATTTTAAAACAAAATATTAGATACTCGGTGCAATAACACAAGTATACACGGTTTTGGATCTAAGCAACCAAAAGCTGTTTCTAAGGTTATTTGGGGCGCTGAATCCGAATCTGCACTCTGTTTTTTGATATTGGTTCTAGTTTTCGAGATATTAAATAAACACATTTTTTACAAAGTTTCACAATTAATCTCCATTTTATTCATTAAAAAGTGTTAAATTAGAAATGAAGAGCAGTCGAACTGAGTCGCTTGTACTGTTTGGGATCTGTTTCACGCATTAAAGTCCAACAGTAGTCGCTCATCATGCCCTCGTCCCAAAATCCTTGGTATCGTTTTTCGATTTTCGCCAAATCTTGGTGTAGTCGCTCTCCTTGCTCGTCGCTTGTATCACCCAAGTTTTCAGGAAAAGATTCGTGATGGGAATGCAGAAAATATATTTTGAGAGACATTCGAGCTCCAATCTTGCAATAATTTTGCAACAAACTGTCGATTTCCTTCTTGAAATCCGGGGATTTGCGGTTACCGAGAAAGTTGTGAATATTTCCGCTCCTGCATCCGTGATGCGAGCAATTCTGATTTTTGTTTCGATAAATTCAAATCACGAAACTAAATGTTTTTCCTCCATCGCTTCCACTGTTCGTCGGTGATGAACTACAAGTTTCCATGGAATTTGTACTCGTATCTGGACAAATTGGCAAAGGATCATTGCTCGCACGGTGAACTGGCTTAGACACTGATGATACTGCAGGATATTTATATTTTGCTAGTTTTTTTGCATTTAGACCGACGTCATTCATCAAGCAAAAGTAACAATCATCTACATGATTTTTCGGCTTTCTCCACAACATTGGCAATGAAAATGAAAAACATACTTTTTTACCGCGTGACCACTTGTATAATATTGTGCTACACGCGTTACAAAACAATTTCGGTACCCACGGCTTGTGAGTGTTTGATACCAAAATAATAAAAATATGCATTTCTGATCACATTAGTAATAACTTTGCCACTTTTTCTGATCATATAACATCCGCAAACATAACAAAAAAACTTTGAATCAGCTTTACAATTCTGTCTTTGCATTTTCACACGTTTCGGGTTCAAAAAAAAACTTTAAAAATTCAAATTAAATAATGTTTCTAGCGACGCCAACAGCTGACTGTCATTATGATAGCGCAGTGCTGCCAACATGCGCGAACTCACAAACTAGAATCAATTTTGAAAAACGAAACCCGGATTTGAATTCAGCACCTCAAATAACGTCAAGATTTGTTCTCATCTGCTCTGATCCAAAAGTTGATCGGAATTTGTAAACTTGTGTAATCAGGATTCTAAGAAATAAGTTGCGTCATGTATCAGAAGCATGTCAAGAAGAGTTACCGCCATGATTAAAGGAAAGGATTTAACAAAATATTAATTCATATTATTTAAAATCTTTGTATTATAATGTTAAGGTGCTCGTCTGAAAAGCGAAAGTCATGGGTTTTGTCCCTATCTAACGCAGAAATTTTACAATTATTAACATGATGTGATTAGCAGAAAAAGAGATTTTTTTAATAAATTAATATCGGAAACAATACGTAATTTTGTATATGTAATTGCATTTACACATGTGAACACACACACACACACACATATAAATATATATATATATATATATATATATATATATATATATATATATATATATATATACTAGCTTATGTAATATAAACATATAAACAAATAGAGAAACTAACGAATCAGATATATTCGTATCTACATATGTATATAAAAGCCTAAGAGAGAACATGAGAGAGATGTAAACATTTAGGAATTCACTTGTAAAATAAAAGAAATCGTAATTATAGATGTTGAATTCGTTTCATAGAAGACAACGAAACCATGCGTACAAGAATTATAATAATTAATAAATTCAACATTCGAAAACCTGCTATGTCCATCCAGATTGACCATCGGGCACATTTTACTAGAGATTTATGCCGTATAAATCAATATCCTGTAAGTGTGTAGGCAATATCTCTTGGCCAGTGTGTACGATTCTCGAGAGGTATGCTGTAATACAACTTCTGACGTCAGGCATTTTTCGAATTTTATCACTATAATTATTTGTGATGTCACCTGTCTGTTCTTAAATGGCTATTCAATTGGACGCCCGCAAACCAAAACAAAAAAAAAGACAAAAAATACATCACGGTCTTCTTAAACAAGCACGCGTACTGTTGTAGAACACATCATGCGAAGAACGATTTCGTTGTACATTGAGTTTTATTTATTTATGTGAAGGTACATTTCGGTACAAATCGTGAAGATGTTCAATTAGTTGGAAGGAAAGTGATTTTTCGGAATTTTTAAAGGTCGTCGTCTGTATGCCATCGTAAACCAGTTTGCCAACGGTGGTTGTTGATTGACTTGTAAATTCAAGAATTCCAAGCATTTCGCGCATATCTTGATGATCGATGTCCTGACATCTATTAAATTTGCGGGCTATAAAATTGAATAAAAAATGCAGAACTGGACGTGCAGAACTATGTCTATATACACTTACCATATTTTAAAATTAATAATTAAGTGATGTGGCCTTTATTTGGCAAAATTGAATATTTTTAGTTTAATTTTTTTTAAAATCTTTCCATCGATGGTTAACAGTAATTTTTACATAATTAATAAGTTTCGATTGAACTAGGAAAGAAAAGGAAATAGTTATGAGTTTTCGAATACATCTTTAATATTTTCCTTTATTATTTAAAATTTTCATATATAAAATTAAAAGAGAAAATTTAAAAATTAAAAAAGCTCATTGGGATTTTTTTTTGTAAATTAACTTATTTCCTTTTATTTATTTTAATAACATTTTATTCTCTTAATAAGTTTATTAAGAGTATTGAAATAAAATAAACACCCTACTTTTTCACAAACCATGTTTCTTATTTAAAAACTAAATATGCACTGCACACATCCCCAGCAGTAAGCAGTCAGACTTCTTACTTAAGAGTTTATGTAAATACTGTGTAAATTTGAATGCTATAAAAAAGTTAAAGCGAAAACCTATGTTAAAGTTTACTTCATTAGAAAAGGCAATGTAACAGGGTAGAGCGGCATGGGAGGTATACTAAATATGATTTCTGTGAAAAATTTGTTTGAAAATTCTTTTTAAAAGCTCTGTGAACCTTACTGTACCAAGGAATATTGTTGTGGTAGTAAGAGTAGTAAGGGATTTAAGATGTATTACTTTAAAGAATTCATAATTATTTTCTAAAGTTGATATAAATGACAATAGTTTATTGCTTAGAGTTGGAATATCGTTATTTTAAGGTAATTGTTCATATTTATCCATATACATGGCTTCCCACATGTTTAAATTTCTACTATTGGTTTTTTCAACAAAATGTACGTTATTTAAACTAAAGTTGTGACCAGTATTTATATGATGTAGAACTAATGCCAATTTCTCAATGTCATATAGCTTTACATGACTTATACATATGTTCCTTATTTCTTGCATGAACGCTTCCTCTTGTTTGACCTATGTACAAATATAATTTTGGACAAAGCTCAAATATTTTATAAATACGTGATTCTTTTAATGGTTTGTACTTTAATCACTTAAGGTTGGTATGTAACCCCTTTCGACATTAATTTTCGTATTCTGTATACGTATTTCGACAACTAAGTTGTCATCATTAGCAGATAATTAAACAGCGCCGCACCTAGGAAACTACCGCAAAAAACCGGCACGACATAAATTCCGTACACGATCTGTACCGTCGAAAGCCAAAATGCACACAATATGCGTTTTGACTTCGACGGTACAGATCGTGTGTTCGTTTCGTGTGGGCTTTTGCCGTAGTTTTCCTGGTGCGACACTGTTTAGATAATTAAACAGTGACGCACCTGGAAAAGTACGACAAAACCGGCACGAAACATATTCCGTACACGATCTGTAGCATCGAAAGTCAATGCACACAGTATGCGTTTTAGCTTTCGATGGTACAGATCGTGTATTCGTTTCGTGTGGGTTTTAACCGTAGTTTTAAAGGTGCGACACTGTTTAGATAATTAAACAGTGACGCACCTGGAAAACTGCAGCAAAAACCGGCATGAAACAAATTTCATACACGATCTGTATCGTCGAAAGCCAAAATGCACACAGTATGCGTTTTGGCTTTCGACGGTACAGATCGTGTGTTCGTTTCGTGCGGGTTTTTGCCGTAGTTTTCCTGGTGCGACACTGTTTAATTATCTGCTAATGATGACAACTTAGTTGTCGAAATACGTTTAGAGAATGTGAAAATTAATGTGGAAAGGGGTTATATATCAACCTTAAGTGATTAAGTTAATCAATGTATCTTCACTTTTAGACCATGGAGAATAACGAATTCAAGTCTTTCAGCATGCCATAATTACATAAAGAAACAGATATTAAATAAAACCCATGGTAGGCTTTCAATTGCATATAATTATACGTTTTACGATGTGAAACTGAAAAATTCTAATTTTAACTGCTTTTTACATCGTATATATATATATATATATATATATATATATATATATATATATATATATATATATATATATAGTTCTTACTTATATAATATACTTCATTTACCATCAATATGAATTTACAAATATATTGGTAACGTCATAACGTGTGAAATGGTGTGTATCTATGCGTGTGTGTGTGCCTGTGTATGCATGCAGTGTAAAGGTGTGAATGTATACATAAGAAAATATACAACTTCATTGACTTTACCCACTCCAGGAATTCCGTTATTGTGTAGAGGCCATTTTTGAGAAGGAATGCCTATAAATCGAAAATGGTTTTTCAATCTGTAATAGTGGTAGCTAGTGAGAGTGTAAAGTGCTTGCGATGGCATCGTGGTCACGAAATGAGATAAAGGCAGTTTTGCGTTATAATATCGTGCGCGGTTTAAACATAGAGCAGTGCTTCGAAGAAATGACTCTTGTACTAGGTGATGTTTGTCCACATCGCACAACGATATTCAGGTGGTATAGAGAATTCTAAAGGGGAAATTTAACTGTGGAGGATGCTGAGCGGGCGAGAAAGCCACGAACATCGGCTACAGAGGAAAACGTTATTGCTGTGAGGAAAATGCTTGGCGATGACAGGCGAATGACCTACCAACAGATAGAGGATACTTCAGGCCTAAATGTACCAGCGATTCGTTCGATTCTGCATTATCATTTGCACGTGAAGAAACTTTGTTTGAGCAGACGACACGACGTGTGATTTGGTGTCGGAAGATGCTAAAAAAGTTTAATAAGGGACAATCTCGGTATGTGAACAACATCGTGAGACAAGACTTGGAAGTACTATTACCATGTGTCGACCAAAGCTCAAAACAAAGTTTGGGTCTTTGATGGTCCTCATCATCAAAGACTCAAACTTTGTAGTTGTCAGAAAATCTCGATCTGTAAAGAAGAAAATGATAGCTGTATTTTTCAAATCGAGTGGAATTATGAAACGCGTCGTTTTGGACACACAGATGACAGTCTCAGCTAAGTGGTATACTGAACCGTGCCTGCCTAAAGTCATTGGATCTACGAAAAAACTGTGGCCAAAGTCAAGAATTGACATCTGGTTCCTCCATCATAATAATGCTCCAGCTCATCGCGCCTGCACCGATTATTTGAGCACGACAGGATTGAAACTTCTCGAGCACCCACCGTACAGTCCAGATATTGCTCCCTGCGACTTTGCACTGTTCCCACATGTGAAAATGGAGCTAAAAGGGAGGCGGTTTTCCAGTGATGAAGACCTTCTGCGGACTTGGGACAACGAGTGTGCTTTACTCGCTAGTGCTACTTGCCGGAACTGGTTTAAAGATTGGTTTCGGAGGATGAAGAGGTGTATTGAGTGTAGAGCAAATTACTTTGAAAAAATTAAATAAACAAAGCTCTATTGCAAAACTTTCCTAGTACCCTTCGTATTTCATTTAATATCTGCTTTCATAATACAATTTAAAGCAAATTAGGGGATTCCAATTCACCGTTCTCCGCGATCTGAGGGTGAAGATACATGCCTGGTTAGCATGAGATCGCGAGATTCTTCCGGAGAACAATTTTTTTAAAAATTTTTTGCATTATATATACAGTGTAAAAAGCGGTTAAATTTAGAATTTTTTGCTAGACATTGATTTCGCTAAATTTAAGTTTTCCGCTAATGAACAACTAACATTACCAGTGTTTTTCCAATTCTTTCCAGTTCCAAAGTAGATGTGTATTTCCCAAAAATAATCTGATCAACTCGACGAATACTTGCAGCAGTAAATCTTTCAATATGAAGAATATTGGATGCATATTTAAGGTCTTTTCCTAAGTTATGCGCGCATATGGTTCATTCACTAGTAATTTGCGATATGCCCTAAATTTAAAAAGACTGAGAGAAAATTAATACTCATCTTTATGTTAGTAAACAGTGTAGTAGAAAAAAATATAAAAACACAAAAAAACACTAATTACGATCTACTTAAATGACTTTTCCTAGAGTTATAATTAATTAAAAATCTAGTATGAATTATTATAAATAAGAAATCTAAGTAGATTTGTTTTCAAGGACAGTATTGTTTATTTGCAAAATTATTAATTAGTTTATTTGTCTAACATAACTTATATTTAATAATTAAAATTGTTAAACGAACTTCATTACAATACAAACTAAATGCCGAGGATCCACAAGTCACTAGAATATGCTTATTTTATTTTAATTAGTAATGTAAATTTATACGTTTGTCTAACCGCATATTGTATGACAGAGATGAGCATAAACAATAGGATTTATGTCTTTTTTCAAGGTGAGTGCTGAAAAGAATAAAATATGTTCATTTCAAATAACATTTTATATAGCACATAAATTTGAGTTGTGTTATTCTTGGAATATCTAATAATAAATACGAGAAGACTCAAATGTATGTATATAGTACACGTACAAAAACTAGGAGACAATTACATAAAAAAGAGTTTGTGTTCTACAATATAATAATAATAATGTTAAATATTTTATTGACCTTTGTATATTAGTCGTAACAGTAATAATTCATATATGTTTTGAATTTCTAAAATATCATAATACAGGAACTTATTCGATATATAAATTACTTTATTTTGTAACTAACTAATCTAAATATTAAATAATAACTAAGCTAACATTGCAAGCCTACATTGTTAGGTTATGTGAATGTGTCGAATAGTTAAACTTTAGATATTTATAGATATCACTTTTACCGACATATACACTACCGTCCATATTAGTTAGGACACTCAAATAAATTTAAAAAAAGGGAAAACAGTTTAACTATTGTAATTTATGCCGAAACTTAAAATTTTTATTGTATTATTGTAAATAGATGTTTATAAAGTATTATAATAAAGACTAAAGCAATTCTAACGCTAAATAAACAAAAACATCTTGACCATTCTGCTCATAACATAACAGCCAGTAGCCAGAACAATTCCCTCCTGTCCAATTTATCCCATAACAATTCTATGTGGTTTAGGTGGCGACTTTGTGGTGGCCATGTCACTATTTGTAAGGCATTATTATTTTGTTCGCTATTTTAAGAAATTCTAACATATTACTGCTTGTGTTTGGGGTCGTTGTCCTGCATAAACGCAAAATTTTCGCCGATGATATTGCGTTTCCTCTTTTCGCAAAATATCCTCGATTCACTTCAAGTCCCTTGTGCTGGCATAGCAAAAACAACACCAAACAAGCACAGAACTTCTTCCTTGTTTGACGGTTGGCACTATACAATCCCGCAGCATTCTTTGACCACTCGTACTTCTTACAAAAACACGCCTTGATTGTCCAAACATTTCAAACTTTGGTTCATCAATCCATAAGACCCTTTTCCAGTCATCCAGTGTCCAATATCTTTGTCGTTTTTGCTTGTTTCTCCGTCAATGTAAGGGTTTTCTTACAGCAATGCGACCGTGAAGATTTGCAGCTTTTAATCTTCTTTTCACTGTAGTAACAGATATTTTTCTTGCACGGTCGCGATTCATTTCTGCGGCGATTTCCGGTGCTGTCAGTCTCGTTTACTCAACAATTTTATACGCTCATCGTCCGTGTGAGATATTATTTGCTTACGACCTGATATCTTAAATTGCCCGTGTCGCCGAATGATATCACTAACAGTCGAGTTATTAACAAGTCTTTTCGGAAATTCAATGCACTCAATAACCTTCTTGATGAAGAGCAATAATTACAGAACGTTTTTCTAAACTTATTGGTTTTCTTCTCGGCATTTTAAGAAGTTCACATAAAAAATACGGTCTTTTCAGCACGCTAGCAAGTTTATTTAAAAGCTAATCATATTTCGATACACAAGACTCTTTGGGGTGAGGACAGATAAATTTCACAATATTATTTCCGAAATAATATTATTTAGGGCGGTACGGATTATTCCAGGAATTACCGCAGTGAGTCATAAAATATAATAGTTATTTGCAGGTGCTCTAATAGATATATTTGCCTGTAATTGGTTATAAATCTCGTAAAGGATCTAATGTAAATATATTATTTATATTTAAACGCAATTATAGTGTATATTAGATCTGGATCTTAAATTAAACACAAATAATATAAACAAATTATATAAAATATATATGTACACAAGATAAATTAAAATGTTTTGACACGCCGTTAAGATCTAATGTATAACCTTTTCTGAGACAAACTATATATAATTGCAGTGATGTCAGAAAGATATATTGAACTAATCGCAATTGTAGTATGTCGAAACATAGAAATAAAATTTTGCAATAAAGCATTACGTAGACACAATATTTCAACGCAATAATTTCAATATAAATTTTTATATATAGAAAGTCTTGAGAGATTAATCTCCGACTATTTGTTTTATTCATAATTATATTTAGCAACGTATTTTATTAAAGTTACAGTTTTGGAAAAGATTATACATAACGTCTTAACAGCGTGTCAGAATATTTTCTATTTAACATCTGGAACAGGTATGCTTTATTTTCAAACGGTTGCACCCACGTACGTCTTCAAGATTACCCATAGTCCAGTAATGAATGTAAATAATGAGACATATTATAGTCATGAAATTTAAGAACACTCTGTATATAAAATGAATTTTCGAACGATCCGGAATTTTATTTATGTTGAATAAATATGTCTATTATTATTCTATGTAATTCTAAACATTTACTTGTGATAATATAACAAAGAATACATAGACTTTTAACAAATTTTGTTAGTCGATGTATTGGGTTGGCAACTAAGTACTTTCGGTTTTTACTGATAGAGAGCGTTGCTTTATTTTTTGTATAACGTATGTTAGTGCTGTACTTTACCGTTTGTAGCGTGATACTAGTCACATTGACGTAACTTCAGAAGCAAGTAGTGCGTGATTTTTATTAAAGCTATTAGTTGTGGGTTAATTTTAAATGGAGCGCAGAAACGAACATTTTCGACATATTTTACTATTTCATTTCCGTAAAGGAAAGAAAGCTGCTGCGGCTCACAAAAAGATATGTGAAGTTTACCATATGGTGCTAATTGCTTAACAGAGCGCACGTGTCAGAATTGGTATAAAAAATTCCGTTCTGGAGATTTTTCCCTCAAAGATGAGCAACGTTCTGGTCGGCCTACTGAAGTTGATGATGACCAAATCAAAGTCATAATTGAAGAGGATCGTCATATAACTGTTCGAGAGGTTGCGGAGAGGCTACATGTATCGCACACAACAATTGAAAAACATTTAAAATGTCTTGGGCTAGTTAAGAAGCTTGATATTTGGGTACCTCACGAATTGAAAGAAATTCATTTAACACAAAGAATCAACTTTTGCGATATGTACCTTAGACGAAATGAAACCGACCCTTTCTTAAAAAGAATCATCACTGGTGATGAAAAATGGGTCCTGTACAGTAACATAGTTCGAAAACGATCATGGAGTAAACACGATAAACCGGCTCAAACCACATCGAAAGCTGAATTGCATCCAAAAAAGATCGTGCTGTCAGTTTGGTGGGATTACAAAGGTATTGTGTTTTTTTAGCTGCTTTCAAGGTACCAAACGATCAATTCTGATGTTTACTGTCCACAATTAATAAAACTGGATGAAGTAATCAAAGAAAAACGGCCGGAATTGTCAAATCGGAAAGGTGTAGTTTTCCACCAAGATAATGCAAGGCCTCACACATCTTTGGCAACTCGTGGGAAACTATTGTAGCTTGGCTGGGAAGTGATGCCACATCCCCCATACAGCCCTGATCTAGCACCATCTGATTGCCATTTATTTCGAAGTTTGCAGAATTCTTTTAATGGTAAAACTTTCACAAATGACGATGACCTTCACTAGCACCTGGTTCACTTTTTTGCTGATAAGGACCAGAAATTTTATGAGCGCGGAATCATGCAGCTGAAAGAAAGATGGCAAAAGGTCATTGAGTAAAATGAAAAATATATAATTGATTAAAAACTATTCTTTGTTTAAAAAAAAAGTGTTTATGTTTTATGTTTTATACTACAAAACCGAAAGTAGTTAGTTGCCAACCCAATAGAATAAAACCTTATTTTATTTGATGGTATTGATAACAACCCAATAGAATAAAACCTTATTTTATTTGATGGTATTGATAACTATCGTAAATTTTAAATAAGAACATTTATAATGGGTTTATATAGATAAAATATACAATGGAAATAAAGCTTGATCAATAAGGTTGATATATAACCCCTTTCCACAATTAACTATTTGTAAATTCTGTATACGCATTTCGACAACCAAGTTGTCATCATCAGCAGATAATTAATTGTGGAAAGGGGTTATATATCAACCTTATTGATCAAGTCAATCAACCACAGGCTCCATCAAATTCAACTACGAAATAAAGCTATTAAAAGGATAAGATGGTAATAGATAATATTATACGTAAAGTGGAAAATAGTGAGGTTAAAATGATATCTGTAACTTTCAATATCTTGTTATGACATTGTATATTTTATGAATATAAAAGAAATAGTAAATTAAAATATAAATAGAATTCAACGATGTATGAATTATATAATTTAGTCACCATTTATAAGAAAGGGAAGAAAAGATAGCTCTTTGTTTATTGTTAAAATTCTGTCGGGCAGAAACGAATTTTAGCCAGATGCTATAAGTAAGACCTGGATTTTAAATTTAAAGATTCGATTATAGCCATTAGCCCAATAAACACGTATTTAGTATCAAAAATGAAAAATAAATGACAATTTATTATTTAAGAAACTAAGTTATTATAAATGTCATTAAGATTGGTATCTCTTCTATCATTTATTCTATCTTGGTCTTAATTTAATTATACGTTTATCGTCATGGTTTTCTATTTTGAAAACTTCTGCGTTCATCAATGTAAATTTACAAGCACGGGTGCATACCTTACATGAGACAAAAGAAAAAAAATAACACTGATGCGCGTGCAGAAAGCACTCGCCAAAAATAAGCACAAAGATTAAGTCATTAGAGAAATACCCACAGTAAAAGTTTTCTAATTTTAAAAATGCTTATGTGATTGTAACTTTTACAATAGTAAACAGAAAAAAAATATAATAAAGAAATATAATTACTCGTACACATATAAATGTGGCTATGTGGCTATGAAATGCATTGCAGGTTAAAAAAAATAAATAACTTGGAAAGCCTCGCCCGTTGCCTTATACATTGTTACTAAAAATTAAATATCTTATTATCTTGATGGTCGAAATACCAAATACTAAAGAATAAAATTTATAGTTAGAACATAACGTCAAACATATTAAAAAAGAAAAGAATACGTTAAAGTTGTATTATAATGTGAAAGCAATCCTTAGTGTCTTTCTTTTTTGTACTTATATTTTGAACATTGATCCAATCCCAGTAAATAAATTTAAAGGCAGCTATTTAGCCACTATAGGTTACTGTAAATATTTGTTTTATATAAATACACAAATTGTCGTCTAAATACAATGCCAGATATTTTAAAAAAAAAAAAAAGGTAAACTTGCACCTCTACAAAATTACGTTACTTTTTGTAATGTAATGTGATATTTTTGTGCATTGGAAATGAAGAAACTGTAAAACAAAGGACGGTAACACCATTTGATCTGACAAACTCCTTTTCCCACAAATAAAAGATGAACTTAGCGCTTTATCTTAAAGCGCCATTGCGTAGACGAAAAGATCCATAAACCTTCGATAAGCCTTTAAAACATCATCAAAACTGGCATGCGAAATCCTCCGTCTTTCCATGAAAATCCAAAAAGTGATCGACACCGCACATCGAAAACTCCTTCAATTGTCTTATCTTGTGTGCGCAGTTTGCGGCGACAGCTTCTTGAAAAGACCGGCTCGCATCTCTTATCGGACTATCGTGAGATTCTTCGAAAGCAATCTGTACGTGTATGTGTGTATGTGTGTTATGTTCGCTTGCGTGTGGGGCTGTTCTTTTATTTTTTATTGCCAATCCTCGTAAAGCTAAAACGGAAGCTACAATCACCAGGAAACTGCACGCGCGAAAGGTTCGAACTGGTCGCGAACGGTGGTTATCTATTTCGCGTGTGCCGCACTCTTGTCATTGTCGGTGGTCCGTGCGTGAATGTTATCTATTCTTAATTAATCTCTAGCTACAGTAGCTGTTCGGTTTTGTTTCATTTTCAGTAATATAGAATTAAATACATACGATAAATTGCCTTCTTTATTTTATGTTGTTTATACACAACATACGTACTCGACTTTATAAAGAACGAAAGAAGTGGTGGTAGTGCTATTTATTGCCTTGAACAAATGAACAAAAATAAAATAAACTCAAAAGCAATTATCGATTTAATTTAGCATTTTTAGTTCTTTATTTTTTGCTCTTGTTTGCAAAAATTTTAAAACGTTTTTCTAAAATAAAAAGTTAAATAAGAGTATATATCAAATTAACATAAAGATTCAGAATTCAACCTGTTTCGTATGTATTTTTGTGTACTGATCTTATTATTACAATGGTAGTGTAAGTTTGTATATGAACAGTTTTTTACTTATTAATCTAAAGTTTTGTATTTCCTCAACCTCTTCACGGTAAAAGTTCCAAGGGTCCAACAGTAATCTCCCATCATGTTGACATTTCAACGACCCTGATACAGTTTCTCCATCTCCTTTATATCTTGAGGGAAATGCTCCCCTTGTTCCCCACTTATAGCTTCAAGATTGTCAGGGAAAAATTTAAATGTGAGTGTAAAAGATGCACCTTCACACTCATGTCATATCCAAGTTCTCGAAATGTTTTCAACATGTTGTGAAATATATTTTCGTAATTAGTGTCTTTCTGGTTACCTAAAAACTTCAAAACAACTTGTTTAAATGCACTCCATGCTCTTTTTCCTTTCAAGTTCATCGCATTTTTGAAAATAGGGTCTTGCATAGGTTTTCGAATGTCAGCGCAAACAAATATGCCTTCGTTTAACTATGTGCAAACAAAAGTGCACTTTGAGCATTTACTACTAAATAGGTGTAGAGACCGAGGTATTATTATACGCTTACAATGCATAAATAAGGTAAAGTAAACATGCGAGGAAACTTTACGTCCTGTGGTATTTTAAAGTTCATTTTCGGATTCAGCACATCAAAAAACAGAAAGGGGGCCAAATTTATTAAAAAAGCTTTTTCATGGTTGGCCTGTGTAATTTTAACGATTAAAGAGCTTTTAATAATATTAGTAATAATAAAAACAATAATAATAATACATCTTTATTAGCCAATAGGATTCCTAATTATAGGAGAAAAATATGAAATGTGAATATAAACAATTAAAATAATTATAATTGTAAAACGTACGCCAGGAAAATATGAAAATATATATCAAAAATTTTAAACAAGGCAAGTAAACAATGATATAACAAAAATGTAAAACTAGACCCAGATTCTAAGTAACAAAGCAAATATTAAAATTATTGAAATTCCAGGAAAATGTCTGAGATAAATCTATCAGCAATGCAACAGATTAATGTGATAGGCGCTCTTTGTAGAATATCAATCCTGGACGCCGTAAGATGGAATGTGCTCTCATACCTAGCATACATTCTAGAAATATGAAAAGCCACTCGTAATAGGAAAAGTTCAAAGCCAATCTTGCCTTGTAATAAATTCCACTAAAACTTCGCACAATGTAGATTTATTTTGTTCATAAGAAATTGCATTACATGTCTGGAGAGCAATTCTGCTTGATTGGTTCCAACGGGCGGAAACGTTCCATCCTCTGGTAAGATAAAAATTTTAAGAATCGTTTATATGTTCGATCAAGCAGTAAGCAATATGAAGCAAAAGTAGGGTACATACAATATCAGAATATTCCAGCTTGCTAATAACAAAACATAATAAAGTGAATTTATTACTTCAATATCTCTAAAGTACCTAGACACACGCACTAAAATCCTAAATATATACGTACGGATGCACAAATTGTCAAAATATGTATTTTAAACGGTTAAAGGTCGAAAGTAACTCCCACATCTTTAATTTGAAACTACCTGTTAAGAACTCTATCACCTGTTCTGTAGTCCAACAGTAATGGAGGGCTTTTTCTTGTCTATGTCACCACCCACCATTTATTCTCATTCAGCCTTAGTTGATAAGTGTTGCACTATACAGACCTGATTGTAATTTATAAGTTTCTTCAATGGAAGCAATTTTATACTACATCTTAATGTAATCAGCATATGGTAGCAAATCATATCATCAATCGATGTTCAATAAAATATCATTGAAAAATTGAACGAAATGTAGAGGGCCTAAATTCGATTCTTATGGAACACATAGCTTAGCTACAAATTAATAATAATTATACTGTAGAATCTCGAAACCATGAACACAAAGAAAGAACCGAGACTGTTTACGTTATAAAATTTTTTCACGTTAGCGAGATACTAAACATGTACACAGTTTTGTTTATAACTCATATGTCCGTAACTTAATAATAACTTTTTCTAAAGTATAGCTTAATGTGCCGTAAGGCATTCCGATTCATAGGCTGTATTAATGGTGTTGTGTTAGGGTATATAAAAATAGCAAATATTTTGCCATTAGTTGTTTTTAGTCCTGTTTCCGAGGGACGAGAAGGTGCGTTGTCAAGAAAGATGGTATATTGTTAATAACATCGCAATTTGCCTGACGAGCGTTGAATTACTTGAAACGCGTAGCAAATAGGGTCTTATTAACATTTGAATTACTCTGAGATGTCATGTGTGATGTTTTTACCCCGTAAAAGAACCTAAAATTGTTAAAATAAACAATGGCGAATTGTTTTTTTAGTTTGAACTTACCAAAGGCACGAATTGGTTAAAAACCACCCACAGTTATATAACCAAGGAATGTAATTCTTTGTTTTAAAATTTTGATTCCTGGAGCATTTTTTTTCAGCAAGCGATAGATCGGTCCTATAGAACAAGATTTTAAAGAATAACAGTCTCCCCAGCACTATACATTTGAAGTTCATTTAAATCGAATTCAACAGTTGTTTCAATTGCAGCTTGAAGGGATGCACTAGATGTGACTGTTTTTCTCCGGTAATTTTTAGATGTCGAATTCCGAAGCGTTTTGTACAACGTCCACCCATAAGTAGCATTGAAGTTATTACATGTACCTTGACTAACTTCTTCGTAGAAAACTAATGCTGTTTGTAGAATTATTTTAGCAACAACACGAATGTATTTTGACATTGTTTATTAAATCATTTGTATAAGATTTCTTACATTTTTGGATATCTAGCTTCTCGTAATGTATGGTTTTTGCTAGTGTTGACGTACTGGCCAAAACATCGGTAACTCTTTCCTTTTCATTTGATTGAACAAACTGTCGATTTTACTGTAT
Organism: Dermolepida albohirtum; assembly: GCA_031893035.1. Lineage (NCBI taxonomy): Eukaryota > Metazoa > Arthropoda > Insecta > Coleoptera > Scarabaeidae > Dermolepida > Dermolepida albohirtum. Next base: position 98,697 of record JAVIWB010000095.1, on the reverse strand, counting down.
CATACTTTTTTGAAATAGCAGTCACGCTCAACCTCTTCTTATAATTCTTCTATATGACACTCTGTTTTAACTTTTCTCATTTTCCAGTAGTTAATGCACTACAGAAGAGCATTCATTGAACGTTGTTGTGTAGATATAGAACGACATTTATACTGATAATAAAATCATTAATATAAAAGTTGGTTAACTGAAGATGATTTTGCTATATACAGGAAACTTAGAAATTCACGGATAATTATCATGTAGAGCGATTTTACGATTAGTCGACAATCCTAATACAGAAATGCTGTATGGTCATTAATTAAGCCATACGAATTGTTTAAAAAGAGTGTTAGTTTGGCAACAATGTATAAAACCATCAATAAATCAGTAAGAATTACATGACAATATACGAGTTTCATTTAAGCCTAATGAAAATAAAAACAATAGTAATAATGACCATAAATGTTGAAACTAGTAGACATTGGTTTGAAGACACAGTTGTATCCTTTGCGGAATTGAATTTAGGACAGATTGCAACATATCTAGGATAATTCATTGTAGGGTGGAGTTAATTACTTCCTGTTCATTGGCCGAAAGCATTGAATAAAGTTTTTCCTTCAAAAAACCCCAAATAAAGAAGTCAAGGGGATTAAGATCTAGCGACCTTACAGGCCATGATATTGGTCAATTTAGCTCGAACCATTTATCATAAAAACGTTCGTTCAATCATCTTCTAATTTTTGGATTATAAGCTAATGTACAATCGTGCATGTTCTGACATTTAATGGAAGATTATCCAATACTTCTTCCAACACATTTACGTATTCATGTGCATTTAGTCTATATGGAAGAAATAATGGTGCTACAATTTGGAGAAAGAAAGCTTTCTTCGTGTCCAAATTCTCAAATAGCTCTGGAATTTTCATTTGCCTAAAAATGAAAATTGTTGCTGCAGAAGACACCATCTCTTGTGGAGATGCATTCGTCATTCCATAAAGTAAGTGATAATATCTTTGGCTATTATCGAATTTTGTTTAAAATGCTATTGAAAAACATTATTCTTTGCAAATTGTCATTTTCATATAACAGTTGTATTTTTATAACATGAAGCAGAAGAAAGAACTGTTATCTTATTTGGAATGTCCATTTCTTGAACTATTTGTGTAGTGCTGCACGTAGGATCCTTCTTCAACTTGGATGGTACAATAATGTCATGATATACCTGTTTTTTGTTGACTGAATGAATATGCCTCTTCCACGAAGTCTCCGATCCAATCTTCGAAATATATTGCTAGGTCAGTGCTGCCGGTGTGGATACCGTTTCTTTTGCCAAGTGCACATTTCTATTGTATAACCCAAATACCATATTTTTATCAATGTATCACGAAAATGAGGTAAGTAGTGGAAGCGAAAATAATGAACATTAAACTAACAAATGCCAAAATTCGACAGTTATTTTTAAATTATTTTGGGCCAAGGTGCCCATATGTTCGTAAAAAGGTAGCTAAAGAAATGTGTAATAAGGCAAAATATTGACATAAAAGAATTAATTCCATCAACGCAGTGTTTCATAACTTTATTTCACAGAAAAGAACTTAGTTTTCCACAGAAAATTTAAAAAAAATAGAATTATTTTTGGCGCATATTTTCAACAATGATGGTCAACGACTGACAATACATTTCTGTATTAGGATTGTCAACTTAAAATTAATCATAAAATTGTCCTATCTGAATTTCTGACCACCGCACAGTACATAAGAAGAATAAGATGTAATATGTAACATCAACATTCAATTGGGCAAGTAGTTAACCTGTATCACAAAACTAAAGAATATTCTGTTGTAATAATAATTCAACTTAACTGCTTCGTTCGTTTTTTTATTAAAAAAATAACTTTTAGTCTTTAATACAGGAGTTAAGGTAAAATAAATTAAAACGAAGAGCAGTAAACCACCAATTTAGTTTCAAGTTAATTAAATTGTAAAATTGCAAATGTCGCCGATACTATTTATGGCAATAGTCCTTCACATCCCCCAACACTTTAACGTCAATTACAAGGGGCTTTGGTAGCTTCTGGGTTATCATCGCGCCTGCGTTCGTGGTGCAACTTAAAATATTTAGCTGTCAGCATTCATTTCAATGGAAAGGGAAACCACGACAAACTTTTCATGACAGCAGGGCGCCAGATTCGATACCCAGTTCCCCAGTGTGATAAACCAACAACTAATTAATTTATCACTCAGTCAGCCACCAGTGCTACGTCTTGTAAGATCAAATCTATGGAGGAATAACATAAAATAGAAAAATAAAAGAAAAATAATAATAATAATAAAGATAATAAAATATTCGTAGGGAATGGAAAACGTTTCTATATAATAACAAACGGGAAATGAGATTAGATCAGTATAGCACATGCTCCGTGATTGAAGGAAAAATGCAACAATAAGACGGATATAGTATAAAAACAGATGAAATAAAACTTTAACAAGAAGAAACATATTGGGTTGGCAACTAAGTACTTTCGGTTTTGTAGTATAAAATAAAGCACTTTTTTTAAAACAAAGAATAGTTTTTAATCAATTATATATTTTCCATTTTTCTCAATGACCTTTTGCCATCTTTCTTTCAGCTGCATGATTCCACGCTCATAAAATTTCTGGTCCTTATCAGCAAAAAACTGAACCAGGTGCGATTGAAGGTCATCGTCATTTGTGAAAGTTTTACCATTCAAAGAATTCTGCAAACTTCGAAATAAATGGTAATCAGATGGTGCTAGATCAGGGCTGTATGGGAGATGTGGCATCACTTCCCAGCCAAGCTCCAATAGTTTCCCACGAGTTGCCAAAGATGTGTGAGGCCTTGCATTATCTTGGTGGAAAACTACGCCTTTCCGATTTGACAATTCTGGCCGTTTTTCTTTGATTGCTTCATCCAGTTTTATTAATTGTTGACAGTAAACATCAGAATTGATCGTTTTGTTCCTTGGAAGCAGCTCAAAAAACACAAGACCTTTGTAATCCCGCCAAACTGACAGCATGATCTTTTTTGGATGCAATGCAGCTTTCGATGTGGTTTGAGCTGGTTTATCGTGTTTGCTCCATGATCGTTTTCGAACTATGTTACTGTACAGGACCCATTTTTCATCACCAGTGATGATTCTTTTTAAGGAAGGGTCGGTTTCATTTCGTCTAAGGTGCATATCGCAAAAGTTGATTCTTTGTGTTAAATGAATTTCTTTCAATTCGTGAGGTACCCAAATATCAAGCTTCTTAACTAGCCCAAGACATTTTAAATGTTTTTCAATTGTTGTGTGCGATACATGTAGCCTTTCGGCAACCGCACGGACAGTTATATGACGATCCTCTTCAATTATGACTTTGATTTGGTCATCATCAACTTCAGTAGGCCGACCAGAACGTTGCTCATCTTTGAGGGAAAAATCTCCAGAACGGAATTTTTTATACCAATTCTGACACGTGCGCTCTGTTAAGCAATTAGCACCATAAACTTGATATATCTTTTTGTGAGTCGCAGCAGCTTTCTTTCCTTTACGGAAATAAAATAGTAAAATATGTCGAAAATGTTCGTTTCTGCACTCCATTTAAAATTAATCCACAACTAATAGCTTTAATAAAAATCAATGTGACTAGTATCACGCGACAAACGGTAAAGTACAGCACTAACATACGTTATACAAAAAATAAAGCAACGCTCTCTATCAGTAAAAACCGAAAGTACTTAGTTGCCAACCCAATACAAATATCTTAACAAAAGAAGATCGTTTTATTAATCACACATTAATTAAAACATAAATTCAAGAGATTTTTACAAAAGACTTACAAAAGATTTCTAATACTCAGTTAAACGATAAAAACATAACTAAAGTAGTTAACACATATGCAATCCCACTTTTGATTTACTCATTCGGATTCATTAAATGGTGACAGAGTTAGATTCCCTCAATAGACCTATCAGAACAATAAACACAAAACATCATACACATCATCAAAATTGTTAGAAAGGTGATATTAAAAATAGAAACTATGAACAAGTAAACAACCTTAGACCATGAGAAATAACACTCTTTATAAAATAATAATAGAAACATATAATAAAATCACTCCATTGTATCTCAGTAATGTAAATTTCAATCCAGAAGAATATATATGACAAGTAATAATAAAATAGAAATGCGGAAAAACAAAATAATATATGGAACACATATTTACGCAAAACTGAAGGTTTTATGATTGCAATACAAAATCGAATGCAAACCGGAAATTATAATAAATACATATATCATAAAATAAAATAACATTGAAGCACATGCGGACAATGTCACAAAACATTGAAATAACTGAACATATCAAAGGCGCAAACTTAGCACAGCCAAATACATAGCGCGACATGACAATTTCTGAAAAATAATAAATAGAAATCTGGAAAAGACAAACTAATATATAAGCAGTTTTGGACTGTTCTCAGATATTACACAATAACACACATTAGACCAGGAATTACAAAGCTCACAAATATAATAAAAAATATACCAAATGACACATATGTATGTACATATATTTAACATTTATAACCTTAAGCAAAACATACAGAGAAATGCAATAAATATATTCTTCTAACAGAAAAAAACACGGCAACTATGGCATCAAAAACAGGTCACAATTATTCAAATTATAATTTCGCAGGCTAGAATGGTATGGTAGAAATTATAAAAACAACTCATCTACATTTAAATACAAAGATACTAAAAATAATGATAATAATAGTCCTTCCTATGAAGATATAAAGCTTGTATTAATTTACAGTTTTATGACGTACGAGAATAGTTTGACAAGTAGTGAGAATGACACATAGGTGGCGCTCTAATTGGTAAAACAAATACACTGTAATTTAGGTTGCCTATTTATATGTTTACATTCTGATATTTAAATAAATCGGTTGATTAGTTTATTTTTGACAGCTGATTGAAAAAGAAGCAACACATCGTTTTGTTAAAATGGGAAAAAGCAGAGTATCGTGCGGTGATTAAATACTTCGTAATTAAGGGTATGAAAGCTACCGAAATAAAAGATGAGTTACGGGAAACATTAGGTGAATCTGCTCCATCATCCACCACAATAAGTAGATGGGTAAATTAATTTAAACGTGGTAGAACAAGCTGTGTTGATGAAGCGCGCTTTGGAGCACCCAAAATCATGACTTCTAAGGAAATGATTATAAAAATCCATAATATTATTACGCAAGGTCGACGACTCAAAGTGAGAGAGATAGCAGATATGGTAAACATTTCAACAGAACGTATACACCACATTTTAACGAAATAATTGGGCCTTTCCAAGCTTTCGGCAAGATGGGTGCCGCGATTGATTACGACTGATCAAAAGTTCACTCGTTTGCGCATTTCCAATGAGTGTTTGGACCTTTATAAGTGGAATCCGGTTGATTTCTGTAGGCGATTTGTTACTTGTGATGAAACTTGGATACACTACAGTACACCCGATACTAAACAACAGTCAAAACAATGGTTAGAACGTGGTTCTGCACCTCCAAAGAAAGCGAAAACCACTTTATCAGCAAACAAGGTGATTGCATCAATTTTTTGGGATTCAAAGGTCATTTTGCTCATTGATTACCTTCAGAAAGGTACTACAATACACCATGTTGAGATTCGTGCTAAACGGCCAGGAATGGCAAAGAAAAAAATTCTGTTTCACCAAGACAACGCTACCTCGCATACCAGGACAGTTGTCCAAAATCCACGAGATGCATTTCCAATTAGTACCGCATGCGCCTTATTTGTCGGTTCTAGTCCCTTCCGAGTCTATTGGCAAGTACACACTTAAAAAAATATAATTTAAAAATGCTTGAGGGACCCCCCCTCGGAAAATTTTTTAACATAAATTAAATGTCTTACGGTCGAAAGTTCCAATTAAAATGAGTAAAGATTATAATTATTATTATTATTTTATAAAAGTGCACTTGTCTACTACGTAGTTATAGGTAATTTTGATGAAGCTTGTGGTTGATTAACTTAATCACTTAAGGTTGAAAGATAACCCTTTTCCACATTAATTTTCGTTGTCATCATTGCACACTGAGTGTGCGTTTTGGCTTTCGACGGTACAGATCGTGTACGGAATTTTGCCGTAGTTTTTCAGGTGTAACACTGTTATTTATCTGCTGATGATGACAATTTAGTTGTCGAAATAGGTATACAGAATACGAAAATTAATGTGGAAAGGAGTTATATATCAGCCTTAAGTGATTAAATGTAGTTAGAGTTTAAGATACAATTTGCGATTTTTACACTTAAATCATCCCGTTTGCAGCTTAGATTTAGCTTTAGATTTTAGCTCTTTGTTTAGCAATCCAAGAAAAAAGGATATCGGTGGAAACATTTTTAGGACAATGACTAAGATTCTTTAAAACTCAAAAAATATTTTAAATTAACCAGCATTTAAGGATGTGTTCCGAAACTTGCATTTAGTTATTTTGAAAAGCGTAAAGTAAAAGCATTTTGTGTACATAAAGAGAGACTATAAATGTTTACTTTTAATAATTTTTGATCGTTAATTAAGACGCTTGAATTTGAAGAACATAATTAACTGTATATGCATATATAACTGTAACTATTGCGATTCATTTAAACAATTTGTGCTTGTAAAAAACATAACAAAGGATTTTAAAAATAGTTGCGTTTCCTTGTTCCGTGACATCGAACAGGATATGCTTATCACACTGGGCAACGGTGAGCGGATCCTATAAATGGAATAGCAGAAAAAAGTGCTATTACAACGGACGATATTGAGTATGGACGGCCGCGACAATGAAATAAAACCGAACAAGTTGATTGTGCAACCTTCTACACACGTACATACGCACTTACACAGATAGGCACTTGTATAATTTTGTCTGTGTAGATGTATACTCAACTTGACCTTAATGACTCTTTTCTCTGGATTTTTCCTCGTTCTCTTAGCTTCGAGGTGTTCGCACCTGCTGTCGATTATCAATCATTATGTTTAGACGCCTTTGTGTACAGGTCGTCTCTGTTCGAGGTAACGTTATAATGAATTGAACGAATTTACATTACGGTACCTTACTTCTACGCTGTACATATATCAATGCAATATTTAGTAATCAAATTTTGTAATAACAGTTTTACAAATAGATTTTATATATTCGATTTGTTGGTTTAAAATGTAATGTTATGAATGCTATTTTGTTTCAAAATTTATTAGATCTGTTCTATGCGTACTTAGATATTACATATCATTAACTGAAAATAGGAAATAGATGAACTACCCAAAAATGTAGAATGTATAAAATTAGGTATTAATTCTACACGTACAAAACTTCACTTCGTTAATGCTTAAATTGCAATATTTTTATAAGTTTTTCTTATGTTTTTTTGAGTAACAATGAACATTTGAATAAAGAGCATGTTTTCCATAATATTCTTTAATAAAAGAAGACATAATCAAAAAATTATGTACATAAAGTGGTAACTATTCTCAAAGATTTGAAAAATTCTCTAAAATCGTTTCTATAATTCAACCCGACCAGTAATCGTATACCTTTATGCTGAGTTGTAAAAACTTTATTCACATGTAAAGAGACTTCAATTTAGTATAGAATATGTTATAATTGAATGAAATTTTGTAAAATATATAATCTTCAAATGAGGTGATAGTTTCAAACTTAATGGTCTAAGTAAGTATACTACTGATGATAATGTTCCATACAATGTGTTAATATGATTACAGTCAACGGCGCGTGCGTCGAAAGGGTAAGGGGTTTAGCGGATAATAAATGTACAAGGTGGATAAGATTGGTTAAATATTTGCAATATCAGGTATCTTTCAAAAGTTTCTTATGTAGCCGCGTTTGCCGTGATAAATAAATGTAAGCAGTGGACGGTTATTTGATGAACTACGAAACGATCAAGGCGTTAACTTGACTAATTGGGAAGAGCAATTTAAAAAAAGACGATCTGAAATGGCCCACAAGCAGTCTTCTTTCATCACGACAATACGCCTCCTTATACTAATAAAGTGACTCTCCAAGATTACAGGTTCAGCTACATACATCTTATTCACCAGATTCCTCAAACTCATTACTATTATACTCAATATTTATGGAGTTGTCGTATCGAGCATTCGGTCAGCAGCAGGTGCTTCGAAAAAATGTAAGGCGTTTAGCAGATAATAAATGTAAAAAATACACTTTTAAGCAATGTTTTCAATATTCAGATGCACAAAGTGGACAAGATCTGACAAATATTTGCAGTGTCAGGTATATTTCAAAAGTTTCTACATGTAGTCGTCTTCGGCGTGAGGAATAAATGTTCTCATATGCCGAAATCCGTTCGGTATCTAACGACGATATACTTGCATAATTAAAATAGTCTTTGTTAATAGATAACGGAGATCCATTATTACCAAATATTTGTTTTAATCTGCTAAAATCTAATCTTTCGTTAACAGTGTAAAGTATCATTTTGCTATTAATGCAAAGCACATAAGTTTGAACGTCATGTATTTAAGGACAGTTACTGGAATATGGAGATTGACAAACATTGCAGGTCAGCATGAGAGTGTTAAAAATTGGCTCTTAAAAATTGGGATGGGGTTTTCGTCTTTAAAAGATTTGAACACAAAGCGAAAGATTGTGGAAACTACTAAAAAGTGAAGTGCGTACGAAGTGAAGTAGTAGGAGTAGCCGACTTCCTCAAGATAATATGTATACTAAAGAACGTGAAACAATGTAAGAAGTTACGAAGTATTTCGACAAAGTAGTGGGTAGTGGCATCATCAAACTGGAAGTTTCTGATGTGTGGACATTAATTCCTACCTTAGTGTCTACTGGAAAATTTTTCTCATTAAACATTAAGTGTAGAAATAATTGGCAGTTAAAATAGATTGCATTTATTGATTTGCAGCAAGAATCAATTGTTGATGACGAGATAGTTTTGTAATTCTTGTTGTGTATCAATTATGTTGCTTCTTCCTTCATCTATTGAAAAATGATAAATTTCTCCAATATTTCGGCACTGTGTCAAATTCGTAATGAAGAACATACATATAATGTGCCAGATCAATTTAACGTGAATTATGTAATAATTATTATAGAAATTATATTTTAGATCTAAATTCTAATTTTAACCGCTTTTTACATCGTATATATCATGTAGAAATTTTTTGAAAAAACGCCTGCTCTCCGCGCGAGTCTTGAGTCTGCTATCTCATATTAAGAGGTTATATGTCATGACCGTTAGACCACGGAGAATGGTAAATTCGAGTCCTCTATTGCGTCAAAAATAACATCATGGAAATAAATATAGTCCAGACCCTTTATTTATTTACCTAACACAATATTTTAATTTCAATTACAAGACAAGAATTAAAAGAAGAATAAGACTGTAAGTAAAAAAAATTATAAAGTGAATAATAAAATTAGTATTACAGTCTATTTTATTATTTGATCTCTCTTCTTACTCCAAACTACTCCAGCATGCCTTAATACCTGCCCTATTTTACTTGCTTCTGTGAAATACAGGGCTTGCCAATTTTTACAAACGCGTTTTATTTTATCAAATTTGGCAATTGACTATGAGTTCTAATCTCTATTTTATAGTTTCAGTTATAATATTAATCAATCTTAACGTTTTGCAATATTTAATAATATTTATTTACTGTCAAATGTACTGTGCAAATGTACAAATATAATATGTAAATTATATAAACAACTGCATACAATAACAGAAACTACTTGTTGATATAGTCATTGATGACGCAGAAAGCATTCTCAATAAGAAGTGCCAATAACAGCACGTTTAAACGATGTTGTGGATTCGATGTGTCTGATATCGCTTGACAATTTATTGTGAAGTCTAGCCATTGAATATATCGATGAACTTTCGAAAAGGGTCGTTTTATGATTATTTAATCTAATCAAAACAGACTGCTAATGCGTAGAGTACAACTGTGTGAATTTGTCGCAAATATTAGGATTTTTTCTAAAACTTTATGTACTTATATGTAAATTGAAACGAGAATGAAATGTATTTTTGCACGACTCTCTTGTTTGTAGTTCAAAGATCAGGTGATTGATAAGCTTGCTGTTTTGTTAGAGCCCGTTAATTTTTCTTTTTTATTTTTAACGATCTTTCTACATAATTTTCTAAAACGTCCTTCTCACTAACTGTAGGGCTTCATTGCTAGCTTTGCAGAACAGCTTTTGTAATATTATATCTCTTTATTATATACTATATACTATCAGACAAATTTATTAGAAACTAACATCTTTTGCCACCTCTCAGATAACTTCATAGCTACTCATTCATAGAAGCTGATAAGATTTACAAGATGGTAATTCACAATCTCATCTGAGTCGAATGTTATGTTACGCAAGGAATTTTAAAGAAATGTAAGAAGTGGAATTCTGAAGGAGCAATATTCGGTGAATATGATGGATGTGACTGCACATTTTATTCAAAATTTTTTGATCCAATAATTTTTGACGGACGATAAATCTTGTAAGTGGTCTAGAATTATCGTAATAAAATATCACTCTCAACGTTTTAGGATGATGGATTTATCTAACTGGCAACAGCACATTTTTAAGCAAGTGCTCCAAAATTCGACAAATAAAATCCCAGAGCTTAAACTTCCTGTAATAAATGCCTGCTTTCGATAAAGTTCGAGAACCTTTTCTGCAGCACATTGTCGTAAACAATCCATAAGTCGTTTCAAAAAAGAATTATTCTCTTCGCATATTGTAAATGTTTATACGCTCCGTCAAGTAAACTTATTTGAGTTTATGACGAATATATCGAGCTTTCTGTATATCCCAATAAAGTTGTGAGTACTTGAATGATGGATGTTTTACATTTCTGCAATCTCTAATGTCGTATACCGTAAGTTAGTCTCAAGCAACTCTTTTCATCTCATCAATTTATGGTCCTCTGATCGAGAAGCATCAAGACGAAAGTTACCAGCACGTAATTTCATGATAAAGTTTGTATCTACTCGACGTGAAATCTATTCTTTTCAAGAAGTTGGTAAATTAAGTCTAGCGTACGTCGATTAATTTATATTTATTTGTAATCCTGATAATGGATGTCCTTTTGATGTGTCAAGAACACCGATAAAATTGGCATTGCTGGAATGTTAGATTTAATTTGATTTTTGAAAATGTTCTAGAAGTGTGTGTAAAGCAGAAGCTTCACCATGCTCTACATGACTGCCATCTTCTTATACATCTACTGTTGAATATTCTACCACAGCATTTTTATCACAACCCCCGTCATTTTTATTTGACGTAATTTCTCTTATAAATATAATTTTGGATTTCATTGACGCTTAGTTTTTTCTCGTATTGTGTATTCGTGCAGCCCTTTGTTGTACAAGTGTCTTTGTCGACGAACACGCAATATTTCTTAACAATATAGGCAAAACGCTCTAGTTGATTCACTTTGAGAAGTAAGAAGAAGTAATTCTGGAAAAAATTTAAGCAATTTGGTTGTGTTTGAAATTTTATAAAAACTTAAAAATTTAAAGTATAAGTTAACTTATACTCAAACTTACTCTTTAAATTTTTAAGTTTTTATAAAATTTCAAACACAACCAAATTGCTTAAATTTTTTCCAAAATTACTTCTTTCCTTTTAGTTAGTTAGTGAGTTAGGACTTGGCCTTTTACTCTTAATCATTGCGTTGATTCGTCCTGATGTTTGATTGCATTGATGTTATTCGCTGTCTTCACTTCCGATTTTCATTCGTGATCGTTTGTATTTGGAGCGTTGTGTTGTGTATTCTATTACCGCTGTAAGTGTTGGGTTAGTGTGTTCTTTCATCTGTTTGTAGAAGCTTTTGGCTTGGTTTTTGATGTGTGTGATGAGTGGTTTAAGCCTAGCTTCTCTGCGTATTTGTGAGTTTCGTACGTAGTACGGTGCCTTGAGTGCTAATCGTAGTGTTTTATTTTGTGAGTTTTTTTAATATGTGGTGATGCGTATGTTAGTATTGGTCGCATTATCTGTTTCTATATATGTAGGTACCTTTTGCCTTGGGTGTTAGTGTGGATTGTTTGCCAGTTAGCATTATCAGGGTACCGCATCCTCGTATGATGTATTTGATTATTTTCCAAAATTAATTTGAAACTGTTAGCTATTCTGTGACATAGCATGATGATAGATACGAGTGACATAACTAGCGCCATCTATTGCAAAGATGCGTAATGATTTCCTCAACCTAATAAATTAGGAAGTCGGCAGTTTCTAGATTTTCTTTTTTTTTTTCTGAATCTATTTAAAATCAAACACTTTTATGGCGATTTAGAATTGTATTAGTCTTTCGTTAATATTTGATTTTGTATTACGAAAGAGTAATAAGCAGACACTATCCATATTTCCGAAATTATGAATACTTACGTTCGTCATTACTACTTAAAACATACATTCCGTTTTTACATTATAGAGAATGAATCTCTATTTGAATTTCTCCTTATGGAAGGTGTTTGGTGATAAATTTTATATGATAATTTCCATTCAATTGTCTAAATTTAGTAAAACGATCACTCCTGAAAAAAATCCATATGTCTTATTTATTATGGCATTCATTCAATGTTAAATGTAATTTTCATTCATGAAATAAAATTAGTATTAAACATGTGGCATATCTGTACTACATATGTATTTTTATTATCTTTGCCTCCAAGATAATTGACATCAAGGTTAAAAGAATATATGTATCTATGCATATGAATATGTTTTTTTCTATAACGTACACATGTTATCTTGAGTTTATATTAATGTTATATTAATTTTTATATTGTTTATTTAGCTGTGACGATTGTAAATGCTATGTATTTGTGTGTTTCTGCATGTATATGTGTTCAGAAAAAAATTCACTAATAATGTCAAGGTGAAATGTAGTGTAATCCTACGGATGTGTGAAGTTTAGGAATTCTAAAATACTTTGATGATGCGTAAAGGACAGTACGTTTGTAAAATAATGAGACATGAAACAATATAGGAGACAATAATAAAAATAATAAATAAATATGTAATATGAGAAAAATCAGTACATCCAAACAGAAAATAAAAGAGAATAAACAATTTTGAATTACAACAATGTGCTATGTATAATATTACGCAGTAGTGATAGTAATCGCAATACTGTTGGGTTGTCGAGAAAGTCATAACTTACTAATGCAACAGATAGCGTTAGTTGACTTCTGCAAGTGCTAGTCAATCGCATCCGTGTTTATGCTATGCCATATGACAGTTAACAGTTCTAAACTAATTTTTGGAGAAAATTGAACGTTTTAATTATTTAAAATTTTATAAAAAGTTAGAAATAAAAGAGTAAAGTGCGATTTTAGAGTATGGCGTTAATTGGTATTCGAGGTGAATCATTTAGAACGTATTGTCCATATTGTCAGAAAGCATTGCCCGCTCATCGACTGAGTTTGTTAAAGTACTTGTGCAATTAGACACTAAAAGGTTGCACAAACACATAATAAAAACAAGAAAAACTAAAGTTACAATTGAATTCCAAATTGCATTTATAACAAGTATTTCGTGAAATCAAGATGACGAAAGTGGTGGTCAAGAAAAGAGCTCCGTATGTGTTTGGTACAATATCCTAGTACATACGGTTGCAGAGTCATTGTGAAACAGTGTCCTCAGGGAAAATGTATATTCAAAATAGCGTTCTTTTATGTATTCTCCATACTTTTATCGACCACTAAGTCTCTAAGGACACTGTTTCACAAAGACTCTGCAATCGTATGTGCTAGCATTTGGTACCAATAACGTACATAGCTTGTTTCTTGGCCACCACTTTCCCCATCTTAATGTGACGAAATACCTGTTATAAATGCAATTTGGGGTTCCATTGTAACTTTAGTTTTTCTTGTATTATATGTTTATGCAATCTTTTATTGTTTAATTCTACAAGTCCTTTAACAAACTCAATCAATGAGCGTGCAATGTTTTCTGAGACCATAAGGCAACTCTGGATTCATCTGAGAATAAAACATTGCTTTACTACTGCTCTAGCCAACCGAGTGTTACCTTGCGAGTCACTCCATGTTGTGCGAGCAATACCTAGTCCTATCGCTGGTTTGAAATACCTTAGCTCAACATCTTTTCCGCTTACCGTTATCTCACTTACATTCTTCCCACTTATCTATGCCAACCGATTTCGTGCCATAACAGCTGTAGAATGATGATTCCGCAAAACAGTATTTACTAAAAGTCCATCATGAACGAACTATTGTTACTATTGGTAGACCTGATCCAGGTCTTCTCGTATAAGTGTGAGTTTCTTGATATCTAATGTTGTCTCGATGAACATTTGTGTAGGCTGCACGAACAGCTTTTATAGCATATCGAACTTTAGCAACATATTGACTGTTTAAAAGCATAATTCGATGTAATCTAAAATACGATATTGTAAACATAATAAACAAAAATAAACACTTGCAATTGTGACACTGATAAACAACGGTTGAAAACGCCCAATCACAACACGTAGCTTGAACGATAATCATCAATAATGCAATAATAATGAGACGAAAGGCAAACAATTCAAGCTTTTGTTTTTTAAAGGTCGGCTGACACTCTGTATCAGCAGTTACTTGATTTTTAAATTATGCAGCCAATTTCTAATAAAACAGTAAATTGTAAGTGACCCATTCTTTTTACCAGTGTGTGTATATATCTACAACATTATTTATCCAATACCGTATCATATTTTGTTCTTAATATGTATTTAACATTAATATATTATATTTGCATAGTTTCGAAAACAGCGGGCGTTTCTTGACATATAAGACTACTGATGTACTAGATCTTTAAACAATTGTAGTTTCATTAGCATATTGGGACACGAAATAATAAGAATTAAATCCATTATCGAGTTTTCCACATTAAATAAGTAATCCATTAATCAATTGATTGTTGTACATCTTTTCATTACCTCATTCGAACACTGGATATCTTTTTAAGTTTATGTTATGTATGTATGTGTCTACATTTACATTAACGTTGAACCTGCGGTACTGAATCTTGTAACGTGAAATGATGCCTTTAGGCCAAATGTTTCGTGTTTTAACACCAAAACGAGAAGTCCTTGCCGCGGGCCACGAAGTTCGTGCCCCTCTTTATTTTCGTGTTAGCGTTCGACGGTCGGCATTGCACGTTCTTTAATATTCCATCTAAGTCTTGTATGCACTGCGCTCAAAATATATTTTATTAAAGAAATTCTAATTATCAAGTATATTTGAATATTTACAAATGCATTTGTATTTTAATAGTTTAATATATTTTGGACCTATCTCGGGCACCCCGTTTTTTAGATTTGCAATATTTCATGGTTATTTCTATTCTCTCCTTCAGTTCCTAGCTATCTCTAGAATTCCTATCTGGGCTTCGCAATTATATATATTTATATTTCCATATAATATGCATATATATTCAGTTACGTTGGAATTGTAAAAACAGGATTTGGACAATTTAAAACTTAACATATTATTACTACAATAAAAGATATAAAATATATAAATGTACGAATGAATGACAACATTTTGAATATACAAGATGTACCGGAAACTCATTATCGGTTCTTTCGTAAAAAAGCTACATAATTTTCAAGAAAGTGGAAAGATTTATTTGTTCAAGGTATTAGCTATTTGATTCTGCACATCTTGCCCATCCTTTAGGCAATTTATGGATGCCATCCCAAAAAAACTGTTTATCCTTTAAGCAAAATCATTCACCGAGCCATTTTCTTCGCCAACTTCTTCGAAATTGGCGTAGTGGTGTTCTGCAAGTGCGTGTCCCATTGATGCAAAAAAGTGATAGTCCGACGAGGCAAGGTCTGGAGAGTGCGATATTGTGTTCCATCGAAGTGTTTTCAATGCTTCCTTGACTGGTTTCGCTCTATGAGACGGCATGTTATCGTGTTGTAAGATCACTTAACCGTGTCTTTGGGCCCATTCTGGACGTTTTTCTATCAATGTATGGTTCAAATTAATAACTTGTCGGTAGCGATCAATATTAACTGTTTCGCCGGGTTTCAACACTTCGTAATACACCAGGCCACTCTGGTCCTACCAAACACAGAACATTGTTTTGCGACCAATACGATTTGGCCTTGCAGTCGATGGGCCGGCTTCGCCAGGCGATAACCATGATTGGCTTAAAATTTTCGAAATAAATCCATTTTTCATCACTCGTCAGAATTCGATGCAGATGCAGATTCGATGCTGATCATATCTATGAAGCAGCATTTCCCAGGTGATTTTTCGATTCTCCATTTGCAATAACTCCTGCAGTTTCACATCTTCAAATTTTTCGGTCTACTAGAACGTTCCTTGTTTTGCACATCGATACCACCACTTTTGAATAGTCGAAATCATGCCTCGCATGTTTTTATGATTGGAGCGTGCTCACCGTAAGTTTCTGCCAACAAATGATGACTTTCAACGATTTTTTTCTTTTGATTAAATAAGAAAAGTAATGCGGGCCGCAAATCCACTTTTTCAAGCACAAAACTCGACATTTTCAAGGAGGTGTACACCTATAACAGTGTTACTTTCGCAAAATATAACATGTATGGCTTTGAAGCTTGATATCAGTAGAATAAAATGATATATGTATGTATTTGTCAAATTATAACATTGCACACTTAAGTATAGCGACATCTGTTAGAGAAACTGGTAATAAATTTCTGGTACACCTGGTATATATGTATATATATATATATATATATATATATATATATATATATATACACTTATATATACCAGGTGTATCAGTGTATCGGTGTACAGGTGCGCCAATATTTTCGTGGTCCTTTATTGAAGTGTTCTTCTTCGTGTGGCTCGTTATTTGTAATTACGTAATAGTGGAGACGCGTGTGCAGCTTCTCGGTGGATCAATCATGGTTGAGTATAATTCATTCCAAACCATTTACACTTTCTAATTGATACTTACTTTCCATATTCTTTACCCATTTTTATATACTAAAAATAAAGCATAGCTTGCATTACGTACATCCGCAGCATGAGCTAGATTATACTGTTATATGAATGAAAGTTAGTGTTTCAGCGACTATAACTCATATACACATTTTATAAACGTATATTCTTTGAGATAAATATCGAGGTAATTCAATAAAGGATAATTTAATTTCGTTTAAGGGGCGAAGTGACTTACATTGATAAAAAACATTCACTTGAAATACAAACTCATGTTATTCTTTTCGAAATTCTTACATAAAAATTATAATTACACTTTTTACAAAAGCATGCCACTCCACATTTTTGAGTCAAGGACAAAACAAGCGCAATTAAAATTGGTAACATTCTTTTCTTTCTAAGATTTGGATTATCTAAAAAATACTTTAAAATTGTGTTTATTATTTTACAAAAAGGTACGATAAATTTATGCCAATTTTCACTCTTTTTTTAAACTTCGATTAACGTTTTGTTAGTGTAATTACGACATGTAACTATAACACTAGAATTAGAATTGAATTTCAACGAACGGCCGGAGTTTTAGCGATTCTTTTCATTTTTGAATATTTTTCATGCGAGAAAGAATAGTAGATAAATACTTTCCAGTAATAACATGGTCGCGATCTGTTTACCTAATTTAACTTTGGCTTATAAACAATAAAAATTCAACAGTTTATATACACACACACACAGTAGTCTCTTACATAAGTATGTATATATCTATAACAAAATTAAGAGCTCTGAAATTTTGATGGAATTAAAATAAACGGCTTACGCTTGCTTCAATAAAAACGCAAATCAACGGTATTTCTGTTTAGTATATGTACATAGTTGGTGAAAGGATGAGGGGAAATATATATATATATATATATATATATATATGTTATATTCTAAAGGAGTTATTATTAATAGAATACTTACTACATATAGAACAGAATGTTTAATGTGCATTGTTATATAATTTTGTAGATTCTGTATACAATAGGTCAATAACATCACAAGTTTTCATGTATTGTCATTATAAATAGTTATAAGAGGTGATGTTATTATTGAAATGACTCGTTAAAGTAAGCTTAAAGAGGTTATTTAATGGAGAATGTGGTTGATAGAATTAATCAAAAAAAGTAAATAGAACCCCTTACCACATCAATTTTCGTATTCTGTATACGTACTTCACCAACTATGTTGTCATCATGAGCATATAATTAATCACAGTGTCGCACTTGAAACTGCGGTAAAACTCGGACAGAATAAATTCTCACTATAATTTTAATCGTCGAAAGCCAAACAGGCACTGTATGTGCTTGTGCTTTTTATCTGCTGATGATGATAACTTAGTTGTCGAAATCCGAACATTGATGTGGTAAGAAGCTTGTAAATGTATATGGAATATTTGTGATAGAAGATGAGATGAGTCTAGAAGACTAAATGATATAATATGAAGGAAAAAGTTTCTTTAAACACTGTTCATATATTTTAAAAATAGATACACGGAGGATTTTAATGTAATTGAAGTAGAATTGGAAGATTAAAGAATGAGGGATGAGTTTCAAAAGGAATTTTCTATTAAAAATTTTGGAGAAAAATTGTGAATTTGACATGCGACAAGGAATTAATTTTGTGATAATGTAAATATTTCATAAAGAAGAAATGATACATACTATTTCAAACAATTTATAACTTATTCTAATATTAGTTTGCAGTTTTTTAAATAAATTATATTACTTTATAATAAAATTGCTATTTTAAATCGATTCCCTTTCGTGGGGAATCAATCTTATTGGTTTAAAGTACTTTAAAATAAAAGTGGTTTGGAAGATCCTTTCAATAAATAGTAAATAAAGTGGTCCGTTCTTACCACATACGAGAGTAGTTTGGGAAGTAGTGAGAGTGGAAAAGAAAAACGAATTCTTTAAATACAAAATAATATTTATTTTTCAATATATTCTCCTAGAAGAGCAATACATTTATTCCAACGGTGTTTCAATGCCCTTATGCCATCTCTAAAATGCGATTCCGGAAGGCTTGCAAAATACTCATTTACGAAGATGATAAGCTCGTCGTTAGACGAAAATTTCTTTCCACCTAGTGCCGTTTTCAATTTTGGAAAAAGCTGGAAGTTGGAGGGAGCTAGATTCGGCGAATAAGGCGCATGCGGTACTAATTGGAAATGCAACTCGTGGATTTTGGACATCGCAACTGTGCTGGTATGCGAGGAAGCGTTGCCTTGGTGAAACAGAAACTTTTTCTTTGCCATTCCTGGCCGTTTAGCACGAATCTCAACGTGTAGTTTCGGGTGTACTGTAGTGTATCCAAGCTTCATTGCAAGTAACAAATCGCCTACAAAAATCAACCGGATTACGCTTATAAAGGTCCAAACACTCATTGGAAATGCGCAAACGAGTGAACTTTTGATCAGTCGTAAGCAATCGCGGCACCCATCTTGCCGAAAGCTTGGAAAGGCCCAATTTTTTCGTTAAAATGTGGTGTATACATTCTGTTGAAATGTTTACCATGTCTGCTATCTCTCTCACTTTGAGTCGTCGATCTTGCATAATAATATTATGGATTTTTATAATCATTTCCTTAGAAGTCACGATTTTTGGTGCTCCAGAGCGCGCTTCATCAACACAGCTTGTTCTACAACGTTTAAA
This sequence comes from Dermolepida albohirtum, assembly GCA_031893035.1. Classification (NCBI taxonomy): domain Eukaryota; kingdom Metazoa; phylum Arthropoda; class Insecta; order Coleoptera; family Scarabaeidae; genus Dermolepida; species Dermolepida albohirtum. Next base: position 79,019 of record JAVIWB010000095.1, on the reverse strand, counting down.
TTCATTTACCCATCTACTTATTGTGGCGGATGATGGAGCAGTTTCACCTAATATTTCCCGTAACTCATCTTTTATTTCGGTAGCTTTCATACCCTTAATTACGAAGTATTTAATCACCGCACGATACTATGCTTTTTCCATTTTAACAAAACGACGTGTTGCTTCTTTTACAATCAGCTGTCAAAAATAAACTAATCAACGGATTTATCTAAATATCGGAATGTAAGCATATAAATAGGCAACCTAAATTACAGTGTATTTGTTTTACCAATTAGAGCGTCACCTATGTGTCATTCTCACTACTTGTCAAACTATCCTCGTATTAGTACGTATCCGCTTTTGCAGTGTATAATATTACTTAGAAGTTAATTCCTACATATTCTAAAATTCTTTATATATAAAACACTCTGCTAAGCTAACGTATATTGATTAAAGAGTAATTGGGTTCATATCATTTATATTTGTACATTAATACCTACACATTTTATTATAATACAAAACTACAACTAAGCTGAAGTTATAGAAGAGAATTATGTATATAATAATACTTATATATTATTAGATTAGAATTATCAAACATACCTTTACGAGAAAGAAGACAGTGTTTTATTGATAATAAAGAATTGTTACGAAAGTAAACTTGTGATCCTATCAACATACAAGTTATTCAAATCAGGATAACGTACACGTAACAGTGGATGTGAAGGAAATAGAAAACATTACTCTTTCAAATTGTGAAATAAATTTTTGAATAGTTTCTAGGGTTGTCTTCTTATTTAAGTTTAATACTTAAGAGTTATTTATGCTATGTCCTGTAGAAGTTCTTTAAATAAAAATTTTATTACTCTAGAGTGTCCCATTTTTGTTATTTAAGGAAAGATAAGGAAGAATATAATTTTTCGAGTAAATATATTTTTAAATTCCTCCTCGTACATGCAATCAACAAATAAACGATGTTGACAATAGCTCATTATAAAACACTTAGAGCGAATGTTTTGTTAACACACAGGAAGCAACCTTGTTTGTTATTGTTTTCTGTATTATTGGTATCGATTTGTAACAAGTAGGATAGTGAATCATCAGCAGGGAATTGCAGGAACTTGAATAATAAAATACGCACCTTAAATATTAGTATTAAACGTCTCACAAGACGTCATACTCAGAAATTTGACGTAAAATAGTGTGTGTATGTATATAGGGAGGAGGTCTAAAAGAGGCGATTGTTATTAGTTAGTCATGCATTTTCAGTGAAACTTAACAGAAAGTTTGCGCTCGCAGATATTATTAGAAATTTGCTCTTCCATCTACATGTAAACTTTGTCCAATTTCGAAAATAGAAATAAAATTGTTTAAGTTTCCGACGTGGCTGTTTATCTAAAAACAAGTTGAACTAACTGACCTAAGTTTTAAAAATTCTATGTTCGGAGGTTTTGCATAATGAAAGTTCTAGGATATGCATTTTTCTGTTTGATGTTTCAACATGTATTGTTTGCAGGAATTTTCGCAATCATAATTACAATTTTTTCGAATACACTGTTCTTAACTTTTATGGAAACTAGTGCGTGTACTACAATTTAATAATATATGAAATCGAAAATCTATAAACGATTGGCATCGTATATCTTCATTGTACTTTAAACAAAGATCAGGACAATAATCTATTAATTATGTTGTAGAAAGAACAAAATTATTTACACACTGTACTACATGGAGCTTTCATATGAGAGGCGCAATTCCATAAAAGATGTATCAAGTGTTTTTCTAACAGATGTCGCAAGTAAGTATGCAGTGCTATGATTAGACACATAGGTCATTTTATTCTACTGACATCAAGCTTTATAGCCATACATGTTATGTTTCGCGAAAGTAACACTGTCATAGATTTATACCTCTTTGAAAATGTCGAGTTTCGTGCCTGAAAAAGTGCATTCGCGGGACGTATTACTTTTTTTTATTTAATTAAAAGAAAAAGCCGCTGAAAGTCATAGTTTGTTCGTAGAAACTTACAGTGAGCATACTCCAACCATAAAGACATGTGAGGCGTGGTTTCGACAATTCAAAAGTGGTGCTTTCGATGTGCAAGACAAAGAACGTTCATGTAACCAAGAAAGTTTGAAGACGCGAAACTGCGGGAGTTATTGGATAAGACCCAACCCAAACACAAAAGCCATTGGCAAAGCGTTAAATGTGGTCCAAGAAACGATTAGCGACCGATTATAAGCAATGGGAAAAATCCAAAATCCAAAACATGGAAAAATGGGTGCCACATTAATTGAATGACAGGCAAATGGATAATCGAAAAATCGTTAGTGAAATGCTGCATTTCTGCATGGAATAATGACAGGTTATGGAAAATGGATTTATTTCGAAAACCGTAAGCGCAAAAAATCATGGTCATCACCTGGCGAAGCCGGCCCATCGACTCAAAAGCCAAATCGTTTTGGTCGCAAGACTATGCTCTGTGTTTGGTGGGACCAGAGTGGCGTGGTATGGTACGAACTGTTGAAACCCTGTGAAACAGTTAATACTAACCGCTACCGACAACAAATTATCAACTTAGCGATGCATAGATAGGAAAACATCCAGAATGGGCTCGAAGACACGGTAAAGTGGTTTTACCGGTCAAGGAAGCCTTGAAAGCACTTGAATGGAACATAATATCGCACCCGCCGTACTCTCTAGACCTTGCCCTCTCCGACTATCACCTTTCCGCATCAATGGGGCACGCGTTTGTAGAGCAGCGCTTCGCCAATTTCGAAGAAGTTGGAAAATGGTTCGATGAATGGTTTTGCTCAAAGAACAAACACTTTTTTTAAGTTTGCATCCATAAATTGCGTGAAAGATGGACGAGATGTGTAGAATCAAATGGCAAATACTTTGAATAAGTACATTTTTCCATTTTCTTGCAAGTTATGTAGTTTTTTATGAAAAAACCGGTAAAATGATTTTCCGTTACACCTGGGTAAAATTTACCTTGATTGTCGAATGAAAAATAGACTAGCGCATATTAATAGCTATTTAATTATTTAATGGCCTAGAAGCTTTTCAATCTGTAGCTGATTTAGAAGTATAGAATGTTGAATATCTTAAAATGTAGAAATCTAGTTAAGCATATTTACTTGCATTTAACCACGTGAAAAGCTATAAAAACCTCTAATAACAATATGAAAACTTGTTTTGATAAATGTTCTAACATGGAAATTCTCAAAATTTTCGTACACTTATTTTAGATATTTCTCTATTGTAAACCATACATTTAGAACGAGTTCGGTAAATTCTCTTCATAGTATCAGACTTTTGAAAAATAAGCATTTAATGCATTTATAAAGATGCTTGCAAAACTAAACATGTGTGTGGTAGTATGCGCGAGTTAACAACACTATACAAGCAATGAAAACCCTAATACCAAATAATTAAGGTTATCGAAAAGCGTGTTATAATATGCACTGAAGATATTGAAAAAAATACCTAAAATATCCTGAACTGTGCGCGATCAGAGACCTGTCATAAGTGCAATGAGTTAAAATTCATGGATACATATGGAATTTCATACTTGAAAGAAAGTACATTAAGAAAATATAAAGAGAATTCGAAGAAAAGGTGCTTACAGCGGAAGAGTGGCACGAAAAAGCCTTTCACCAAGCGTCGTTAATAGTTACCTGTTGTAAAGCTTAGAACATACAGGTATTAACAACACTAATGAAAGGTTTTTGACATGGTACATTTCTGTTATATCCGATCTTTCCTCAACAACAACAACGTGGGACTAAATCGTAGTGAGATTAATATATCAACGATGGAACCGGACCTCATAATAAAGATAGAAGAATTTCATAGATACTGTATGAACGAAATCCAATTCAGAATTTGACATTCGCGGCGATTATGCTATCTCGATAAAGTAAAGTGGCACAGTCAATCTTTTTTGGTCTCAACATACCAGGTCGGCTGAAAAGTCCTCGGTCTGACACATGGATGGCGTTACTGTTATTAAATCCATATGTTTTTTAGATAGTACTAACCTCCAAACGAAACGTGTCAAAATTTGACAGCAATCCGACCATTAGTTACTGAGATATTGCGTTAAGAGTGAAGCTACTTTTGTTCTTTAAAAAAATGAAAAAAAAAGAATTTCGTGTGCTGATAAAGTACTGCTTTTTGAAGGGACAAATACCGTTGAAGCAAAAGCATGGCTTGATGAGGAGTTTCCGGACTCTGCGCCAGGAAAATCAACCATAATTGATTGGTATGCTAAGTTTAAACGTGGTGAAATGAGCACCGACGAAAACATCAAAAAAGTTCGCAAAATCATTTTAAGTGACCGTAAAGTAAAGTTGATCGAGATAGCTAACATCCTAAAGATATCAAAGGAACGTGTTGGACACATCGTGCATGAATATTTGGGCATGCGGAAGCTCTGTGCAAAATGGGTGCCGCGCGAGCTCACTTTCGATCAAAAACAACAACGAGTTGATGATTCTGAGCTATGTTTGAAGCTGTTAAATCGTAATAAAACCGAGTTTTTGCGTCGATATGTGACAATGGATGAAACATGGATTCATCACTACACTCCAGAGTCCAATCGACAGTCAGTGGAAAGACGCAACAGTCAGCTGGAAAAGTAATGGCGTCAGTTTTTTGGGATGCGCATGGAATAATTTTCATAGATTATCTTAAAAAGGGCCAGTCCATCAACAGCGACTATTATACAGCGTTATTGGACCGTTTGAAGAACGAAATCGCAAAAAAACGGACCCATATGAAGAAGAAAAAAGTGCTGTTTCACCAAGACAATGCACCGTGTCACAAATCAATGAAAACAATGGCCAAATTAAGTGAATTGGGTTTCGAATTACTTCCCCATCCACCGTACTCTCCAGATGTGGCCCCCAGCGACTATTTCCTGTTTGCAGACCTCAAGAGAATGCTCGCCGGGAAGAAATTTAGCAAGGATGAGGAGGTGATCGCCGAAACTGAGGCCTATTTCGAGGCTAAAGACAATTCGTACTACAAAAATGGTATCGAAAAGTTGGAAGAACGCTATAATCGGTGTATCGTTCTCGAAGGCAACTATGTTGAATAATAAAATCGAATTTTGTCAAAAAACTGTGTTTTACTATGGTAGACCGGGGACTGTTCAGTTCGACTGTTATAGGCTCTATATAGGCTTAATTTAAGTTGATGAAACAGTAGTAAGTCACACTATTATTAAATCAAAATGAGTATTTTTTAAAATTTCAAAACTTAAAATTTGCGATTCAAATGATATTTTATAAGGTACATACCTCTTTAGATGATAGATAATTGCCTGTTGCTTTGTATACGCCAACAAACTTCTTTTTGGCTGAAATACGAGCACGAGATGACAATTTTGCGGAATGACAGAGAGATGGCGCAGTTTTAGCCTGTTTTGTGGTGGCAACGACAACATTTATCAGTTTCATAGGGACAACTGTTCAATTAAGAGCGTCTCGAATTTTTTGGTACTCCTTCTTAAAAAGCTTTTTTAGCAAAAGATATTTTTACTATAGATAAACAGATTCGAGAGTTTTAATGTGGTCATACCCAACCTCTCAAAATGCACAACATAGTGGACGGTCGAAAATTGCCAATGAACTTAAAAGTTTTGAATTCGATCTCGGTAAAGAGACTTCGGACCATCGCTGGTTCAAATGTATCAATGCGATAGAAAATAATGTTGAGAAATGAGCGCAATTTAAGTCGTGAAGTTCATTTCTTTATTTGCATTTCATGGACTTTTCAGCACATCCTCGTATTTTTACTTACAATAAATATAGGGAGTTGTTATATATATACGTAAAGTATGACTTTTTCATTATCTGTATCGGCTTCTCAAAAATAACCAATTTTATCGACACAATGAACGATATTTTAACTATAAGGAAACAGGAATATTCGTGAAAAATTTAATTTAAACTTTAGTGCGAATACCAGATTTGTAAATAAAGCGGTTGCAAGCATACACGATATCTTTAGTAAGTGCCCTTTCTAGTAATAATAACTAAAAATATCGAACGGTTGCTAATGAAAACCAAATACTTTGTAAAAGGTACTATATGGTAAAAGCCGTTAAAAGCTCATATTTAATAAGACCCTACACACACGTCCTACAGGGTATTTACATACCACCGACTTTTATCTAAGTACGAGTATGTACATATGCGTGCTATAAATAAATGATTGTATATACATGTGGTCAATTTATAGTGCTTCAAAGATTTATTTGCGAAAGAATTAAGAAACAGAAGTGGATTAGATAATAACAAGGACACAGAAAAAATATATAAAAAATATGGGGCACTTAATACACATACATTTCGTATAAATTTAAGAAATATAAATAAATACTCGCGTTCATATATGCGTGAGATAAATGTAACGACTTTGTATTCGTTCAGACCATAATATAAATACTGTACAGACTTTCAAATATCTATGGCAAACTCATTAAAGAACATTTTATTGTTCTTTATATACAAATCAAGCAGTATATTATAGCATTTTGACTTCAGAAGGTAAAACATGAAGTGTATAATCGTTACTCCTTGTGAATATAACTTTTATTAATATAACACTTATTCATGTTTAATTACGAGATGTATCTGTACATTAAAAGAAATAAGGTAGTAACAGTCGCGAGTGGAAATGTGAAGTGTTATTTCACAGAGTCTGTTATAAAAGATATTTTGCAATACTTAATAAATTCCATATAGCACTAGTTTTAATGATTCTCGCATTACATTGGGTGTTAATCGACTGAAGATATAAACATTAGTTATTCTTGTGATCTTAATTGTTCTACATACAAATTTTTGCTTGATAATACAAGTCCGCGATTTAGAAAAAATTCTTAAGTGTAGTATCACATGAGAACACAACATTTTTTTTGTATTTACTCTTTTCATTGACAACATAGGATCTCCCTTATTGTATTGATAAACATGCTCAATGATATGGAAATTGTAACACCAAGGAGTGGGAATTTTTTGACCAAACTTGGCAGAAACCTAGAACTATTCAAAAATAATAATTGATTTAACACAATTTAATTTTATTATTATTAGTAATTTGTTGGATTTCACACTTCCTCACCTCCTATATTAGTTTCACATTCCCTCACTTTTCGAAGTACCCCAGGAGGTCCCAGTAGGTGGTCGATGTCCTCTTGGGGTATAGTGTCCAAAGCAATCAATAATTTATGCCGAATAGGTTCTAATGTTTGCATAGAGATCGCCAAGTTCATCAGTTTTCCCCCGAAATATCCCGCACGTGTACGATTAGTCAGAAGTCGGGAGATCTGAGTGGTGATTGCAAGATATTAGCATTGATCTCTTTGAATTAAGTTAGAGAAGATCTTGTTACGTAGGAATGGGCCTGATCTTGCTGGAAAAGTGGGCCTTCGAGTTGTTGAAGATATCGAAGACTATGGGGTCGCATAACTTCATCAAGTTAACGTTTAGCGTTCATAGTATCTCAGATAAACACCGACTGAGACTTACTCCCATATGCTATAACATACGGGAGTAGGTATAACTCCCATGGCTCGCTGCACACGCTTTCTAACAGAAAATTGACGTTCTCCGCATTTTCATCTGCCCCTCATCCTTCCCTATATAAAATCGAGATTAATCACTAAACATTATCTTATGCCACTCCATCTTCCAATGTATTCGCAACCTATACCACTCCAAACGTTGTTCTCGATGTTGCGCCGCAAGTGGTAACACAAGATGTGGTCGATGGAATTGCTACCCCTCTATTCAAAGGGTTACAAAACGATTTTAAATATCTAACCATACCAAGGCGATTGATCTTGTACTGAAGAATCGGTCTCTTATTGCCATTAGACGAAGATGGCGATACTGCACCTTATTAGTTCTTCTTCAATCTCTAGTTTCTCTTCGAAGTCTTTGCTGGCCCTTCCCCGCTGATGGTGGATTAGTTCCGGTTAAGGCGATTTGCAATTTCCCTGAACGAAAAAAACTTCGCGTAAGTCAACAATTCAACCTCTGCCGAATTCGCTCAGCTGGCGGTAATTTCCACGTTGCCGCACTCTAGGCATAATAAACCCCTCAAAACACGTTAAACAAAAGTATGCCTAAATGAAGTATCAGATATGCTATCCATCTGAACAAAATTATTATTAGTTATTAGTATTACCTTTGAATAGTTTGTTAAAAAAATCGCATACCTTATTGGTGTTACAGTTTACATTTCGTGTAATATACTAATTAGCTAACAACTTAGCTCTGTATAACATTTGCATCGATAAGTATTTTCGAAGACCAGCCTTCTAGACATTCATATTAGAAAAAGCCAGCGCTATAAGAACAGAAAAAAATTCAATTTTAAATGAAACTACAAGAGTTAATCAATAATTAATGAAAAGAAAACACCAACTTTTTGTTAAAAACTATTTTATTTTTCAACGCATTTTCCTTGTAGCTCATTATTTCATCTTCAGAAAAGTATGCTTTATCAAATTGTTCGAAATATGCGTTAGTTTCATTGATTATCAACTAATTAAACCCAAATCTCTTGCCCTTGAACCAAATTTTAATCAGAATTGGAGGAGGAAAAAGATATCAGAAAGTCAAATCTCGCGAATAAGCAGGAAGCAGTTCGGAATCTACTTTTGTCCCATTTTTTTGCCGCTGGTATGATAATTTTTATGTAATTACGTCTATGCCTTGCATGATATGCTAACCAGTGATGTATAATGTTTTTTCGAACCGTTTCTTTTTCTTTTGTTCTGCGGTTATTATTTGAACTTCTCCTTTAACTTTTTTAGTTTTAGATTCAATGTACATTTGCTCTATATATGCACTTTGTGTATGGGTGTTTTAGTTTCGAAAGTATTTCCTAAGATTTAATATTTGTCAGTTGTATATTATTTGTACATCTACCATATATTTGTATATCTATCATACAATTACCTCTTTTTCTGGTTGTAGTAATTAGTTTTATGTAGGAATTTGGATGTAGTTTACGATATTTTATTAGCCGTGTTTTACAAAGACGATTCAGCCCTAGTTGTGCGCTCGATCACTTAACGAAAGAGTACCTATGTGACTTCACTATAGATGTTAGTCGTTGTTCATATTTTCTTTTAATTTGTTGTTTCGCACATAAATGGTTTGTTTTTGTATTTTGTTTAAACCCAAAATTTTTTTCAGACTCTATATTGGTGACAATTTCGTTGTGTTTTTTTTATTTTCAGGAGTCATAAGTTTTCTCTTTCTATATACATGTAATACAATACTTTGCGCTTGTTTATTCCGAATTCTTTATTAATATTTTCCGTAAAGTCTTCTATTATTATTATTATTATTTTTATTATTGTCATTAATATTATTAATTATTCGATATGTAAAAACACCAAGTAAATTGTATGCGGTTTTAAGATCTGCATATAATTTGAGTTATTAATTGTTAACAAAAGTCCTGTGCATGTATAAATAATAGGTGAATTATTAGAAAGTTGAAATGACAATGTTTTTCTTTGTGAGTGGAAAAGATTTAAATTCTCCGTGCACGAAATATTATTTATTTATTATAAAATATTGTCTCATTTCCCTTGACTATTTGCCATGACCGTGAAACTTATCGAATTCCTCATATTGACGACATAAGTTATTTGAGAGATTAGATCCTCTTTTTTTCGACTAGTTTTCTATTGATATTTGGGAATCCCGACCATGATTTCCGTGTGTGCATGTGTACATACGTGTATATGTAAGCTATTAACAAATGATAATAACAATAAAAAAAAATCAAAAGGCATTTCTCAAAATGGCATCTCTCTTGTGTTGTGTGAGTCGTAAAACCAGTTGCAGTCCTCGTGTTATACGTAAACAAAATTAATAACTCGTAAGTGTATTGTGTTGCCTCGGAAAGAGCTGCTGCTTGCGTTTATTTATATAGGATTACCTGGCAGATGATGAGAGTCAAAATATGCCAGGAATTCATACGAAAGTTATTCGATTGAACTTTGGTTTTCAGTTTTATTACATTACTTACTTGAAGGAGCTTATTATTAGTTCGCGAGATCAAAATGTGTACGTCTTATGTCAAGAAATTAAATTATGTACGTCCTGTTGCATACTTACCCTACACTTGCACGTATAGCACATTCCTTTGTCAATGTGGTTTACTTCATAGGGCTGGCCTTCGTTTGAACATTCCTGCAGACGCCCCTCTGTAAAGAAAACATAATAGAGAATATGCAAGATTGTTAATTGAGATATTACAACGGTTAATTATTGTACACAAAAGACTAATTAGCCAATATTATAATTTAATATCCAAATTCTATTTATAATTTTACAAATTCATCAACATATTTATTTGAAAAAGCTTTGGATAATTAAAGATCTATCCTTGCAAGTAAATTTTGTTGGAGATTGTTGTTAATTATATTCAGAAACCTTTCCATTTTAATGTTTGTACGCTGTACACACATTTTGATAATTAAGTTACCATCATCAGCAAACTATTAATCATAGTGTCGCATACGGTTCTAGGATAAAGCGCACACAGAAAAAATTCCTTGTACTCGTTTCATTCAAACACTAATGTGTGTTTGTATAAGGGATAGCAAATAGTTGACCCATACTCTAATTTACTAACAACCAACGCAAAAAAAATGTTTCTAATAAACCAAAATATCACTAAAATACTGTATAGTCATCATTATAAAGCCAGCATTCTTGACCGCAGAACGACACAAAGCATATGTTTCAAGTTTGAAGACGTCATGTTGTTTGGTATTTGTTAGGAAACCATCAATAGTGAACGTTTTCAGAGAATTTGTAAAAGTGAAGAAAATTGGTCATCGTTACGTGATACGATACTTTTATTTGAAAGACCCCAGCCCAACCAATATAAAAGCTGAACTGGATTCTACTCTGTGTGAGTCTGCTTCTTCGTTTACAACAATGAAATATTGGATAGCAGAGTTTAAACGAGGCTGTACGAGCTGCTAAGACAAGCATCGCAGTGGTCGACCAAATGAGGTGACGACTCCGGAAATGGTGAAGAAAATTCACGGTACTGGATGATCGTCGACTGAAAGTGGGCGAGCTAGCAGACATACTAGGCATTTCAAAAAGTGCGGTACGTCGCATATTATCTGAAAATTTGAACATGAGAGAGCTATGTGCAAGATGAGTGCCGTATTTGCTCACACTCGAGCAAAAACAGTGTCGTGAAAATGTTTCAATTAAGTGTTTAGGGAAGTTTCACAGCAACAAACCAGAAGTTTTGCGCCATTTCATAACCATGGATGAAACATGGGTCCATCACTTCACAATCTAGGCAAAAGAACAATCAAAACAATGGACTCGAAAGGGATAGCCGGCTCCAAAGAAGGCGAAGAACATTTCATTTGCAGGCACGGTCATGGCATCGGTTTTTAGGATACGCGTGGAATAATTTTCATTGACTATCTTGAAAAAGGAAAACTATCAACGGTGAGTATTATGCGAACATATTGCAACGTTTGAGCGAAAAAATCAAGCAAAAATAGCCGCATTTGGCTACGAAGGAAGTGTTTTTTTATCATGACAATGCGCCAGCTCATAAATCCGTTATGGCAATGACCAAAATTAATAAATTAAAGCTTGAATTGCTACCTTATGCACCCTATTCGCCAGATGTAGCCTCTCGGATTATTTTCTGTTCCCAAACTTGAAAAAATGGCTCACTTATTAAAGATTTTCCAACGATGAAGAAGTGATGTCGGCAATTAATGGCTATTTTGAGGAGTAAAACAGTTTTTATTATAAAAAGGGTATCGAACCTATTGAACATCGCTGGGAAAAGTTTATAGAGCTAAAAGGAGATTATATTGAAAAATCAATACATTTCTTTCCAAAATTTTTGTATTTTTTTTGTTGGGTCGGGTACCTCTGGGACCACCCTCGTATAGTGGCTGTATTTTCTAGGAATAGATCCCCTATGAGCAAATAAACCCGTTTACAATCAATAATTTGAAATATATTTAAATACTAGCGGCTTGCAATTGCCAGATACTGTAATGCTAAGATTTTTTTCTGAAAATGATGTCAGTCGACTCTCATTTCTTGTCAAATCATTCGCGTGTATGTACTTATCCGTTGGGGAAACATCTACATAGTAACCATTTGTTTTAATTCTAAGCAAATACTATATATGTTGGGCATGATTTGAAGTACGTCTGCAAGAATTCCGAAATGCATACATATGTATAAATTATAATACATTTTCTTCCTCGTAACCATTAGAATTATCGAGTAAAAAATATTAGAGACAAATTGTTGCATTTCCAAGTACATAAGAGAAACGATAAACAAACATTAAAACATCAGAAACACCATTAGCGTATGAATAATGGACATATTTATTGGATAATACATGTTTATGCAAGTCGATAGTAGATACTTAAATAGTAATAGATAAAATTAATATCCTACTGCTATTTCCAATAACACTTTATATCTAACAATGATAATTCAATCAGTATTAAGGTCCTGTCGACCCCATACACACATACAAGCAATTTATTGCGAATAAATTACATCTAAAAGTCAAACTGAAATGTTAATACTATCGCTAAAAGAAAAAAATCAACGATTGAAAGGATAAATATGTTTGTTCTTGGGATTGAAAGACGAGGAAGAAAAAATCTGGGCGTGTACATACAGGAAAAAGAAACAATAATACACGGACTCGTGGAAGAAGAGGCAATAAAATTACAAAGCGCGCACATTTTATACTGAAATGGAACTGAACGAATGTCTTAATAAATGTCAAGTCAACAAAGGCGGTATATATTGTAATACCGTACCGCTTCGTGTTTATTGGAATTATAATTTACAATTTGTTGTTTGTATGCATGTGTTACGTTTTCTTATAAGTAGAAATTCATATTGTTCTCAGTTTGATAATTTAATAAGTCATAACTAGTGGCACTCCTTTAATATGGTTGGAACATTGTAGGTTTAATGTTCGCCTCTTCCTCAGATACGCCTTGTGTTAGTCACTTAATGGATATAGTATAAGATGTTCGTGGTATATGTACGAATCTACATACATACATGCTTGTGTATATGTTTGTACGTATAGGCACTTGCTTAAACTTGCATAATTATCAGGTTGTTACATATGAAATGTCCGATTTTGTAAGGAATAAAAAAAAGTCTAAATTTAAAAAAATATAAATATTTATTCTGCAAAATAGTCTCCATTTACATCAATAGTTTGTTGCCAACGGCCTGGAAGCTGAAAAATTCCCTTTGAAAAGAAATCTAGGTTTTGACAGCTCAAACACTGCTATTACAGACTCCCAGTCAGGGAAGTCCCTATTTTTTAAGTGATTGTCTAAACTTCGGAAAAAATGAAAATCAGTTGGCGAAAGGTCAGGTGAATAAGGAGGGTGAGGGAGAATTTCGTAACCAAATTCCGAAAGTTTTTGGATTGTCTGTCGTGCAACATGAGGTCTTGCATTATCATGAAGAAGTATGGGTCCATGTCTATTGACTAGTAAGAGCTGCAAGCGGCTCAATTTCCCATGCATAGTTTCCAGTTCGGCACAATAGGACGCTGCCGTGATGGTTTCACCAGGCTACAAAAATGAATAGTGAATAATACCTTTACTGGTCCACCATACAGTCACCATAATCTTTCGCGGGTGAAGTGATGCTCGTGCATGCTGTCTTGGTGCTTCACCTCGATTATATATTATATATATCCTGACCGTCTCCGATTATCATAAAGTCACACGTTACCAATCGATGAAGAAACGGTTCAATTTTCTGTCGATTAGCCAAAGAGGTAGCCACTTCTAATCGACGGAGCTTATTGGCTTCCATTAATTGGTGCGGCACCCATCGATCAAGTTTCTTCACTTTACTAATCGAAGAAAGGTGACGACTAATGGTGGCAATGGACACTTGAAATGTTTCTGCAAGGCTACGCACTGTTGTCGACGGTTAACGGTACTACGTGCATATCCGCGAGGCTCATTTTCCAAATCAAAATTTCCCTCGCTGAATTTTTTAAACCATCGCCGTAATGTGCGTTCAGTACACGTGGTTTCACCGAACGTCTGATTAATTTCTCGCGTTGCTGCAGCTGCATTTAATCCATTTTTAAATTGAAAGAGGTAAATTGCCCGAATATCTCTTGCCGACAGCATTTCCATAGGCGAGACAAGGACAGGTGTATTAATCTTTCCAAGAAATGGAACAGGTACACACTTCAAAATAAATACTCTTTTCTACAAATAAAATAATAATTTTCACCAAAAACATATACGTCTCCACACAGGTGCAATTCAGTTCAGACTGAAGGAAAAAACGGACATTACATTTGTAACAACCTGATACAAAATGGCAGACCACAATTTTTTTCATTTAAAGACGTACATGATTTTGATGTCTTTTAATTACATTGAATTTGAATTATGGAAATCACGAATCATGAATTAATCATATTTGAAAGAAAAAGAAAATACCATTTCTAAAACTATGTCGACCATGTTCGATAAATTCAAGAACATATGAAGACGCAGGCATAGACAAACATCATTTTCTACTAATGCTAAAAACAAGAATCTCAAACAGAATTCAACATTATAATACTGAAAACACGAAGAGAAAGGTGGAATGTAAGGGGTGTTTCAAATTGCGCGTTTTTTTTAAGAATAAATAAAATATAGATGGCGCACATTTGTCTGGGTAAGTGGGCATTAAAAAAGTGTGATGTATGACATTTATAAAAATGGCTTCGTATACGGTACAACAACGGGCTCAAATTGTTGAATTATTTTATGAAAATCAGCGGTCTGTGAAAAGAGTTTTTAGAAAATTACGTGAATTTTATGGTTTACATAATCGTCCATCTGAACGCATTATTGGTCGAATTATTAAAAAATTTCAAGAGACCGGTTCCGTGGAAGATCAAAAAAAGCGAAAAATATAGTTGTAGTGGTTGTTTACAAGAGAATATTGGTTTGGTTCGTGAAAGTGTTGCTGAAGATCCTGAAATGTCCATTAGACGACGTTCACAACAACTTGCACTTAGTGGATCAACAACATGGCGTATTTTACACAAGAATTTAGCTCTGAAGGCATATGAGGTTCAAATAACGCATGAACTGAAGCCATTAGATCATTTAAAGCGTCGTTCATTTGTCAATTTCATCAATGAACAACCAGCTGATTTTTCTCAAAAAATAATGTTTTCCGATGAGGCACATTTTGAACTTGGTGGCTATGTTAATAAACAAAATTGCCGTATCTAGGGTGAAGAAAATCCACGAATTATTCATGAGAAATCTATGCATCCTAAACGAGTTACTGTTTGGTGTGCATTATAGTCAGGTGGTGTAATTGGACCTTACTTCTTCGAAAATGCTGCTGGTGAAGCAGTAACTGTCAATGGTGATCGATATCGTCGCATGATAACCCAATTTTTGTGGCCTGAATTAATGAATATTGATCTAAAGGATATGTGCTCTCAACAGGATGGCGCTACACCTTACTTTGCACACGAATCAATTGATTTATTAAGAGAAAAATTTCCTGGAGGTGTAATCTCAAGAAACGGTGATGTTAATTGGCCATCAAGATCATGTGATTTTACACCGTTAGACTATTTTATTTGAAGTTATGTGAAAAGTCAGGTTTATAAAAACAATCCATAATCAATTCCTGCTTTGAAAGATGAAATTATAAGTGTTATTGGTGAGATAGAGCCTCAATTATGCCAAAATGTCATTGAAAATTTTAGCAAAAGAGTGGACGTCTGTGAGCTGCAAGAGGAAGTCATTTGGCAGATATTATTTTTCGCATATAAATGTCATAACTGATACTTCAATTACCAATAAAAAGTTTTTGAAAGTGAATGCAAATTATGTGTTTTATTTATTCTTTAATATGGTTGGAACATTGTAGATTTAATGTTCGCCTCTTCCTCAGATACGCCTTATGTTAGTCACTTAATGGATATAGTATAAGATGTTCGTGGTATATGTACGAATATAGATACAAGCTTGTGTATATGTTTGTACGTATAGGCACTTGCTTAAACTTGCATAATTACAAAATGGCAAACTACAATTTTGTTTCATTTAAAGGTCTACATGATTTTGATGTCTTTTAATTATATTGAATTTGAATTATGGAAATCACGAATCATGAATTAATCATATTTGAAAAAAAAAGAAAATAGCATTTCTAAAACTATGTCGACCATGTTCGAATAATTCAAGAACATATAAAGACGCAGGCATAGACAAGGATCATTTTCTAATAATCTTAAAAACAAGAATCTCAAACAGAATTCAACACTATAATACTGAAAAAGGGAGAGAAAGGTGGAATGTAGATACTTAGAGAAGAAGGGGTTGGAGAAGATATATCAAGATAAAATAAAAAAATAAAATTAATTAAAAGAACTTGAAGACGATAGAAATAGAAAAGGTATGGCAGAAACTAAAGCATAATATAAAAAAAGTGTTGGAAGAAACCATAGGATGCAAAAACTGCAGGAGTCAAAGCTAAAGAATGATATGACCAGAAATTCGAGGAAACAAGAAAACACAACAATAATGTAGTCTGTAAACAGAAAAGCCTATGAAACAATAAAGAATAAAGAAATGCACTATAAGAGAAGAAGATTGATTCGCTAAACAAAAAAATTAAAGAACGAAAATATAAATTAAAATAATTTTATAAGATGGAAGTACCTATTAGCTAACAATGGTCTAAAACAAGAGGAAAAAAAAATAAAAATTACAAAACAGAACACGAAACTCTATAAATAGGAAAAATATGGAAAGAATTTTATGTCCAAGATCTTAACATAGAAGATTAAGAGGGCGAAGAAAAAGAGGAAGAAAAAGCTGACATAAAATGACTTGTTCAGAAAGAAATAAAGAAAACACAAAGTAGGAAGGCACCAGGTGAAAATAAACTAGCAGGTAAATTTACTAAAATATAGTGATCAACAATTCCATATTTATTTATAGAACGAGTATAAACACAAACTAACATTCCAGAATAATGCTAGCTGGAATAATAACACCCATACATAAAAAAGGACAATAAAAAAATGTGAAACTAGAGAGCAATAACTCAAATCAAATATCTCTTGTAACATTCTTGCAAATGTAATAAACAACAAAATAAAATATCATACTCGAAAAGTATTAGAATATGTATTATCAAAATGATTCTGGAGTGAGAATGTATATACGCGGGTTTTCTTTTAAGTTTTGCATATAAAACTGGAATAAAACAGAAGATAGCTTTTAAAGACTTCATTATTTGTCGAAGTATTCTTCACGAGATTAATTTACTCTTGTATGCGCTTGAACCAATTCTGGAAGCAGTTGTTCCACTCGTTTGTTGATACAGTCAAAATTGGGTTTTTGAAGGCATCGATTGCTCCTTCTGACGACTGGAACCTTTGACCACGCAGTTTGTTCTTGATTTTAGGAAAGGTAAAGAAATCATTGGGACTTAGGTCCGGACTGTACGGAGTTTCCAAACAAGTAATAACTTAATTACATATTCTTTTCCTACTTTCTAAACGAGTTCTATTTTTATAAGGCCCGTTATTGTTTTCAGTATTTCTTGTTCCGATATTCTCAAGTATTCTTCATCTTTTTAGATAGTGTCACTGTTTCTGCTTAATCACCTAATATGCTGAGCAATAATGTTTTAGGCCACTCCTTAAATCAAATTATAATCCAAATGAGTGTTATTGCAAACAGTGTATTCTTTGTTAAATTTTTCTTCGAATAGTTTAGGAGCTGATGCAATACGTGTATACTTACGTCACGAAAAAATTACATTTTGAGACTTTAAAATAATCTTCTTTAGTGTTAATTAATAGGTTGCTGCAAACGAATATTAACTTTATACGCCTGTCCGATAAGTAATTAGATCCAAACTAAAACCGCTTAGTGGAATACGAAACGTTAATTTTCAAACGTTGTTTCTCGTCGACGTAATCTGTGTGTTTAATACATATGTCGGCCGCCCTGATGCCGGTGATTTATAGAGCGCTGAGTAAATCTCAGATTTAATTGATTAGTGAAAACCAATTAACGACACATATTGCGAAACAATACATTAACAGTTGAATTTTGCTTCCCCTTGGTTCAGATACATACATATATGTGCGCAATTTTAACTGACTGGTTAGCGGCGTCTAGTTTATAATTGAAACAAATCTAAATAAATTATCGCTTTAATTGATACGTTCCACGGTAATGTGGCGTTCACTCTCCGGTTACTGTCGCCATTAAAGTAAGAAAATCTGATAAAAATGGTGCCTTTTCACGTGTCATATATCCATACATACATACTAGATCGATAAAGTAATAAGTATGAAAAATCTTGAATTAGCTTGGAACATACGAGGGGAACTAGAAAAGTTTCCTACCTAATAATGAAACAAAATTTTATTTTGCAACGCTATCTGCTAACTCGCACTTGCGCCATGTGTTTTACAAAGACTTTTATGCATCGAAAAAAAATTATTGTTATTGGTTTTCTAAATAAGAATCAATCTCCTCTTATTGCCTACAAAATAGTGGATGATCCAGCTCAAAGATGCTACACCCGTGTAGGACAGATTGGGTTTTGTCTGTTTGTGAATTCGTGCATACATGAGGAATGAATTTTATGATGTCAACCTAGATAGCTATGGCCAATACACGTGCATAATTTTGTTAACATATTATTGTGTATAACTGTCGTTATAATCTTCTCCTTTTGCATGTACTCAGTAGGAATAACACCTGCGTTGTGTCAGATGACGGTGTGTTATCTTCAATCAATTGACGATCCAACCGAAATTATTTTGACCAATATTTCATTTCAAAATATGATGAAGCCTCACTGCCTCCAATGAAATCATTCGTGAATTGTTTTAGGAAAATTCTATGCCTTCGTCCTTGTCTCTATAGAGCGCAAAATAATGAACGAAATGAAGTCAGACTTGACACATAAAACAGAAAAATGTTGTTACTACCTAACGTTACCAAGCAACGAGAAATTAGGTTATATCTGTCATGGCTAGGTTGATTTTTTTCAATTCGCTTACAGTATATATGCAAAAAATAAACTTTTATTAAAAAACAATTATTTTAACAACTTCCACTTTTCACTTTTATTTTTTAAATATTATTGACTAGCAGGAACCAATTATTGGATAATATCGTATAGTATATGGCACGTCACGACTTATATGCGTACTTGTGAATATATAATATATACAAACATATATAACCTCATCAACAACATAAGAACTGGTAAAGAAATTAGAAGCTGTTAATTAAATTAAAAATTGAATAAAAGAATATAAAACCGAAAGTGCATTTCCAAAGAATAGCAACAGATGAATGCAAAACTGATAAGCAGTGAACTAAGTGATCCCTTCTCCTCGACTCTTTCTAATCTAGTATTGGAAGGAATCATTCGAAGATCGAAGTTGGACAAAAGTATATGATAACAGGCCAATGCCAACAAATTGTTTACGCTGACTATTTGATAATAATTTCGAACAGAAAAGCAGAGGTAATGAAAGCCATCAAAGGATTGGACAGAGATGCAAGAACATTTGGGTTAGATATAAACGAAACGAAAACTAACTTCACGGTAATGGAAAAGGAGAAGAAAAACATGTGCGAACAAAGTTATAAATTTGAAGTAGTATCTGCCTTTAATTATCTGAAAGTCACGATAGGATACATAGCGGAAAAAAGAGCACATGAAAGGATCTTGAAAGGAATTCAGACTTAAGGTACAAGCAGGTCACTATTAAAGAGAAAAACTATTAGCGAGCAAATCGAAATTAAAATGTGCAAGATTTTAGTAAGATAAGAATATCATTTTTAAGACATTTGATCAAGATCATGTGCAAGATTTTAGTAAGATCAGTTATTACATATGCAATGAAAACAACTATAATAAATGAAAAAGAAAGTCTGAAGATACTGGAGAGGAAAATAATGTGAAAAGTTTCAAAGCTTGAAAAAGCAATATTTCCCATTTGCTTCACACACATATACAGGTACACCATCAAATGTCTTAAAAATGATATTCTTCAAATATAGATCTTCCTTTTCTATGTAATGCTGAAGTTCAACATTACTCCCCTGCCTATATCTGGTGATGTTGCCTAGATTTTGTGACATATGGCAACTTCCATGTCGTAGTTTTATTTGATAGAGTTAGACTTTCAGGTATTCCCAGAGAAAGAGAAATTATGTTCGCGATCAGAGGAGTGGGCTGGCCATAAAGTGTTATTTTGTAAGGAAATCAGATACCCTGGAAAAATTTCTTTTAGAAAGTTAATCGATACCCTTGCTATTTATGCAATATCATTGCACACATAGCAAGGGATTCGATTGAAGTAACACATTGGGATTCGTTATTTCGTTGCGTATCGTCAGAAGGAGGTTGTGCAACATCTATATGTAACGATCAGAAGCTACTGTCATCGTTCTAACATTCTCTTCAAAAAAGCCCACCAGAGAGTAACATATTCGCGGTGGAGAGGGCGTCGACAGCGCTGCCGGGAATTAGTTTCAGTGTAGTACCGAAAATTTTGTTTATTTTCGTAGTTCGGTGGATAAAAGTGCGCTTCGTTATTTGAGAGTAGTCGCTTGTTGGAATGGCTTCAAAAATAGCCTCACAAAATTCTCTATGGTTGACACAATCACTTTCATTGAATTCCTGTTCAACCGCCAGTTTGCAAGAAAGCAATTTCTCTATGCAAAATTCTTCTTACCGTGCGATTAGATTATCTCATACCATGAGAACATTGCGGAGGTTGTGCAACCATTTGTTTCACTGCACAAATATTCGTTTTTAAAGTCGAGGCCGTTATTCTCAAGTTTTTGACCGATAACAAAATGATTTTCCTGGTTTATCTGGTCGACGGAACCTAGTCTGTTTACGAAATAAGAGAGGCAACAGTGTAGACTTTTTGGAAGCAAGTTTCAATCACGAACCCACGCTGTACTCTCCAGGTCATGCTAGGAACTGGCACATATGGTAGGCACGTGAGGTTCCTCGCGTTTTGTATATAACTAGTTCTTAATTTGGCATCCTATAATTTTTAGCTGTTTACAAAAATAAAATTTTTTTAAAAAGACAAAAAGATTTTTGTTGATATAATTGACAGTCAGCAGAACGAAAGAAACGAGCACATCGTCAAGGTACTTTCAAGAACTCTCTAATCTACCGTTCCGAAAGTATATATAAATTGCAAAAATTAATTATTCACATTACATTGTAGCAATAGTAAGAAGCAAGTACACGCTATTCTAAATGCGCACATCCGGGAAAACTTCTTGTTGATAATCTTTTTCTAATCTTAAGTTCAGACCAGATCATGTAGTGTACAGTTAAGGCTCTTACATATACATAAAATGCTCTGTGAAGAGAAGTATGAAGAGGACAACTGGGAAGTAATTATAAATACACGTAAAGCGTTAGTACAGTTAATGAGATAAAATGTGGAAAAGACTAAGTAAAAGGTATAGATATAATATATTTAGTAAAGACAATAATTTTTTTGTCAGGGAACCAACTTATTGTTCTCAGTAGTTTAAGTTATATTAAATTGCTTTCCTTTCTTTACGAATTTACTTTAAGTCCTTCTAAATCTTAAATAAAAAGCAAGTTTTTTAGATAGATAATTTTAAAGCAATATGCAATTTGACGCATTCGTTTAAAGAGAAATTAAAATTATATTGAATCGTGTACATTATAATATACATGTAGCATCGAAGAACAAATTATTTGACCTGTTTTTGTGCTAAAATAGAATGGAGATTGTTGCTTCGGGATAGCAATTATTTTCTTTAACTCTGTTTATGGTCGGCTTCCTCTTACGAATGCTGAAAACATTTCTTGTACAATAGCCATGTACTGTTATTACGAAGTATGCAGAAGTCTAAAAAATACTGACATAGGTACTTGTGTATATATGTGGAAGATTATTTATTGCTGATTTCTATTACAGTTATACTGTAATAACAATGTAATGACATGAACGATAGTATCTATTCTTTTGGCGCGAAGCACTATGTAATTTTTTCTTTTAAATTTTGCGATAAGTTATTTAATGTTTAAGTAAAGGTAAAAAAGCGATTTACTTAACTTGAATATATATTTTTATTTATTTTTGAACTACAGTGTGTTTCACGTTCACGATGCAGTATGGTCTTTTACAGGTGATATATCTCTCTTCTTCTCTGCAATAAATTCCATTATCTTTAACTTTTACAAACATATTTATATTCATTTAAATGACGATTTTTCATGCATAAAGTTAATTAGACTACTACCTGTCTTTATAGTATTATTAAGTATCAAATTTAACTCTGTTATTATTGCTTTATTTATTTGCGTTCTTAGTTTCATCATTTTTTTTTGTTATTTTGCAATCTATTATTCGTATGTATTTTCGGCAAGCAATAAAAATATTGAAATACGTTTTAGGGTTCAAACTTCAAGAAAAAAAATTTTTTTTAACTGGTTTCTCCAAGAAAATCTGTAAATGTTACTGACACATACAACATCAGGAGGGAACAAGAAAAATGAAAGAATTTTTGAGCCGGTAAAAAAGATTACAAGTAAATGGTGGTTTATAAATATATTTATGATGAAAATGTACAAGCACTTGTACGACAAAAAAGTGCATAGTTTTTTCCTAAATTTAGCACTTACTTTCAATGTAATTATTGCTGTCGTCAACAGTGACAATAATCTCCCTAATTTAACATGAAATATTATGTAGGTTTTTGAAAGATGAAGGCTTTTAATTTGAAAATATGAAATGTACAGATATTGTTTTTGAACAAGATAATATTTTGCGGAACCACAACTAGTTACAAAATATTAGAAGATTTAAAATAAAGGTAAAGTTTGTGTATACACTATCAAAAGCACTCGAGATGCATTTGTCCAAAGTTTGATCACAGAATTAAATTTTTCAACCCGTCTTAACTCTCGTTTTACTTCTTACTTGTTGATAATGGGAAAATAGCTTTGTTTCTAATGCAGAATTAACTTTTCTATGCAAGAAAAATATACATAGACAATCCACAAAATGAAACGAATACACAATCGTTTGAAAACTGTTTAATTCTGTAAATATTATCAAACGTCCTTGAAAATATTATAACTGTTTTAGATAATGCATCATACCTCAGCAGAAAAGCCGTGAAGATTCCCTTAAATGCATGGACAAAGGAAAATATAATTAATTCTATGAGGTGTACCAATACAGAATAATGAGTGAAAGCGGAGTACGGCAGTGGTATATTATGTTTAAAAATGGCCGCACTAATGTGACGACGAAGAATGAAGTGATTGTGATTGACCAATAGGTGCCGAAAAGCAATGAAAGTATCGTGAAAACCGCCGCTTCATAATTATGGAGTTCTTGCCTGCGTATCCTCAAATTTCACGAAGTTTATTGCATGGAATTGTAACGAAGAAGTTCAGCTATCAAAAATTTTGTGCTAGATGAATTCCGAAATTCTTCTCAAAAGACCACAAAAAATAGCGCGATATTTCTCGAAGTCTACAACGTTCACTTCCTGATCGTATCATACCTGGGGACGAAACTTGTGTAAAACAGACATGTAAGAACAAAAAAGCAGTCTACGGAATGACGATACGCAAGTTTTTCCAGAAGGTCAAAGAGATGTTTGAAAAGGGCGTCCTTCTAGCGGAGTTACTCGAACATGGTTCAATAGTAAACTCTGAGAGATATTGGGAAAATCTGACAAAGTTAAAAAGGGAGATTCATAGCAAGCGTCTGGGAAAACTGAGTTCCCAGATTTTGTTTTTTCATGACAAGGCCAATCGCACTCGTTCTTGGTTTATTTTGGATGAAAGATGTTCCGTCCGTCGTACAGTTTGAATCTGGCCCGGAGCGACTATCACTCTTTTCCGAACATATAGATCAAGCTCGCAGTGCTTAGAAGGCGACGCGAAATTGCTGGCAGATATGAATGATTGGTTGAAGTCTCTGACAGCAAAATTCTATAGCGTTGGAATTAATAAGCTTGTAAATTGTTATGACAAGAGCTTCAATTTGAAGGATTCTGTTTTGAAAAATAGTTTAATATTAGGTTTTAAATTTTAATAATAAAAAATATTCCTTTTTACTGTTTTTTTATTTCAAAACGTAAGTTACTTTCTGAACAGCGTTCGTACATTAAAAATAGATTTGTTGTTTTTCATACTACAAGTTAATTACTAATTAGACAAATAAGAAATTGGTATTAAAAATAATACATACATAGTTTGTTATAATATTCCATATTTACCATGTTATTGTGGCGAACTAAATCCACTAGTTTGCGAACAAAAAAATTATGGAAGCATGGACAATAACGCATAATTTGTTTGTAAGTAAATATATTTCATTGATAATTACTTCGGTTTCTAAATCCTTAGAATTTATTATGAGAATATGCAAAGATTTTTCCACGTTTAAATTTCACAATTTTATACACTAATTGTCAGCAAACTGTAGTAGCCTATTTATAACAACAAAATTCTGTTAATTAAACGTTCAAGCTAAGTTCGAGAACTACCCATTAAGCTGGATGGTTTTTATCCGGATCGCTGTTGTAAATGGGATTATTCTCATTTTCTGGAAAGTATGGTTATTTGTCGCAAAGTAATAGAATGTAAAACATTAGCATTGCATTTTTAATGAATATTATTAATAGCAAAATTGATTCTTTTGGGTCGTTGGAAGAATTATGACGTACTTTTGGAATATTCTTCATAGATTATTTATTAATACAGAAAAAAGGTCCACCAATTTTATTTTCCCGTTTTCGCTGAAATAGGCTTCATAATTCTTTGTTCATAGGACGACCTACCTATCTTTATTGGTGAATAATTTTGCAAGGTTCTGATTTCCAGCTTTATCTGAGTCGAACGTTACACCCCGCAGGGAGTTTTGAAGAGGACGAAACTAGTTATATTTCCCGTTTCTGCCGAAAACCATTCAATGGGCTTCATAGTGCCTTGTTCATAGAACAACCTACCTATCTTCATTGACGAATAATTTTACAAGGTGCTGATGCACAGCCTTACCTCAGTCGAACGTTACACCACGGAAGGAGTTTTGAAGAGGATGAAACTAGTAAGAGTTTGAAGGCACAAGGCCAGGTGAGTATGGTGGGTATAGCAGCACACCCATTCAAGATCCAGTAGTTTTATTGAACAATCAAACTTGTGCATACTCTCGTATTGTTTTCTTTACAATTAACGAGCTTTTGTCCTGCCAGGATCAACCACGACTTATAATGCGGGTCAATTGAGAACATCGCATGATACATATGTTTATATATATATATATATATATATATATATATATATATATATATATATATATATATACAGGCACACATACATATGTGGTATATACACATATATCAATTTTCGGCAAAAAACGACTTTTTCCTGTTATCTATCTATATATATTTCGCTTTATTTTCTCTATTATTTACCTTTCGACCTTTTTTTAGAACAGGTCACTTTTCTTTTCCAAGAGTATATTCGTGGAAGCTACTGAAAGTTAATAACACAGTCGTATAAAATTAAATTACAACATAATGATCATTATATATGTATTATATGTGACACTATATATATATATATATATATATATATATATATATATATATATATATGTCATATGTTATTCTTTATTATTTTTGGATACTTTTGCACTTTTTTGCATTAATCTTCCATGTATAAAATAAATTACGTAGTATTTGAAAATTACGTAGTAATATAATTCATTATTTTTTACGTGTAAAGCATTCATTTTTTGACCACTGCCAAATATGCACTGTTACTTTATGCGCAATTTTTCTGCTTCCAATGATGCAAATGTCATGACATTTTGACATAACATTGGTGGAAGATTTACCTTATCGACGCGTATTTTTTTGATAGATGGCGCCACTGAGAATTACTATTTTAAAAAGTTCCGTTTTCTCTGCGACAGAATGTGTATTATTTAGTTTGTTGGTATAATTCACTTAGTTGATATATACACATGTTATTAAACATTTAGTCAATAATATAAGGCATCTACTGCATTTTAAAGATAAAATACGCTATAGTGTAATAGGAATTTTAATTTAACAAATTGTGTATTAGCGATTCAATAGAATTATACGCAAACCAGAAATTAATCAACATATGATGAATACCTAAGATATAGTGGAAAACGTCAATTAATACCAGGCAAATATATTAAAACAAACTCCTTGCTAAATAACTCAGAAAATCATTAAAAGTGATTAATAATGTTCCGCTAAGTAACTTCATTATTACTCCGAGTTAATTTTTGCAAGTGACTTGTCTTATTACCATTATAAACATAGGCAAACACATACAATTCGAAGCTAACCATAAATTAGGTGTTATGTGAAAGTTATTGGTTGTCTTAGAGTTATTTACGCAGATGTATAAGTGTAATGGCACCTGGGCATGCAACAAAATTACGTACATTAATTTATAATCTCGTATTAACTGGCTTCCGTTTTAAAGCAATTAGACCTCACGGCAGAATTAAAACTAATTATTATGCTGTTTCAGAATTCGTTTTCAATAAATAAATCATCGTCTTATTTAATATTCTATTACTTTATCTTGTTTTATAGTAATTAATGGCCTTCATTTATATTATGAAAGTGCAGAGTTATAAATGATTCTTCAGTTATTTAAATTTATAGTTCAGAAATGCACGGGAGTTGAAATATATTTATTAGTAATAGTAACAATAGAATTAATTGTATATTAATAATATGCATATAGTAATAATATTAGAGTAAATTGATGAAATATCACACACATTTCTCATTGAAGAATAAGAGAAATCTGGACCCAATAGTACTGACCAAATTTATGATTATTTAAGTAAGTAAGAACGATAATAATTGTAGTCATAGAAAACAAGATAATAAAACAAATATTGGGTGCGCAACTAAGTTCTCGCTGTGTTTCAAGAGATGGCTCCAGTAGTAAGTGCTGGTCGATTGTGACATAACCAAACATAAACAAACCGCTTTGATACATTAGTGATTTCGTTTTTGCGTCATATACTTTTGGTTGTGTGAAAATGTCTGATTTTGTGCCAAATAATCGTCATTTGCGAGAAGTGTTGCTTTTCTTCTTTCATTCGAAGAAAAAAGTTTACGGAGATGCTGCTCTAAATGGAACAACGTGCCGTGATTGATTCCGTCACTTCAAAGACGGTAATTTCGATATTGACGTCCGTTCGCGTGAAGGAGGACCAAAAACCTTCGAAGACGCTGAATTGGAGGCATTGCTCGATGAGGATCCGTGCCAAACACAAAAAGAGCTTGCTTCAGCATTAGAAGTTACCCGCCAAGCCATTTCCCAGCGATTGCATGCGTTGGGGATGATTCAAAAACAAGGGTTCCTTATGATTTGGAACCAAGAGACGTTGAGCGTCGTTTTTTCGCCTGTGAACAACTGCTCCAGCGGCAAAAAAAGGAAGGGTTTTCTTCATCGCATCGTTACGGGTGATGAAAAATGAATTCATTACAGCAACCCAAAATCATGGGGACAAAATCATGGGGACTGCTCGGTCATGCTTCTACGCCGTCGGTTCGGCCGAATATTCACGCTGCGAAAGTTTGCTGTGTATTTGGTGGGACCAGGGCGGTGTTATTTATTATGAGCTGTTGAAACCGAACGAAACCATCATTGGGGAACGATATTGAACTCAATTGATGCGATTGAGCCGAGCACTGTGAGAAAAGCGGCCACAATACGAGCAGAGGCATGAAAAAGTGAGAAACGCTCAAACGGGAGGTCCTACCCCACCCGCCATAAGCCCCAGATATTGCACCGTCTGATTATTACTTGTTCCGTTCGATGGCACATGGTCTGGCTAATCAGCAGTTCTGCTCATACGAAGACATCTCAAAATGGCTTGATTTGTGGATAGCCTCAAAAGACGAACACTTCTACCGTGACGGTATTCGAGCTCTGCCAGAAAGATGGAAAAAAGATGTCGCTAGCAATGGCCAATACTTTGAATGATTCATTTGTAAACATTTTTTCACAATAAAGTTGCATTTTCATCAAAAAAACAGCGAGAACTTAGTTGCGCACCTAATAGATAACTAAATACTTGAGGGGAATAACTAATAGTAGAGAAGGCATAGGTAACCAAATAAACAGATTAGTCAAAATAAAAAGACTATTTCATTCACTAAACAGAGGATTTTAAAGTAAAATAAGTATAGAATAAATACAAAATGACAATATACAGAACCATATGTATACCCAGAAGAATACATTGAAAACTAAATACTAGGTCAGAGTCACAAAAGTAGACTCCGACCCGTAGAAATGAAGTATTTTAGAAATGGAGTGAACATAAATAGAATGGAACACAGCAACGCATAATAAGAGACGTTAAAAACAAAACCATTACTAAAAAAGATCGAAGCAATTTCCGTTAAGGAAAGACGAAACAAATTCGAAGATGCTTAAGTTGCAGCAGATTTAGATGATTCATAATAATTATACTGATCTAATTGAAGCATTTAAAAAATACAAAATTCCTCGTTGTCATTAGCGGAGTAAATACAAATAGTGGACACTGAATAAACCCAGCTACAGGCATTCAGTGTTAATGAAAGATTAAGACTTTACCAGAGTAAACCGAATTTTTAGTGATTGTGGGTCTACAGATCCCTCAAGTATCAACAAAGATTATTTTAATTAGGCAAGTATTTCATCATTAGGTGGTGAATGGTCGTTTTCTGCATATAAGAATATTTATGAAGAACCTTTTGAAACATAACTGCTGCTGCAAATATGTAACTGATCTTACTCACTTATTCATCTGCATATTGAAAACGCGGCTTAAAAGAGCAGGTATTTATTTAAATTGCTTGTCTGATCTGTTAAATTGTGCTTACAGAAGACGCCCGAGGTCGAGAAAGCTACGTATCAGTATTAAAACGGATCGTGTGGAGCTACGAGCGGTGATTAAATACTTGCGTTTAAAAAAGATGACCCCAACTTAAATTCATCAAGATTTACTGGATACATTAGGGAAATCTGCAGTATCACATGACATAATTAAAAGGTGGTGTCGCGAGTTTAAATGTGACAGACAGTCGTGTACAGACGAATATGCAGGTGGAGCGCCTATAACCGTCACTATACAAGATACTGGTAAAAAGGTCTATGATCTCGTGCTGCAAGATCGACTTGTGAGTATTAGACAATTAGTTGAAGATACTGGTCTCTCATATGGTATATAATACAAATGCTGCCGAAATAAACATAAAGAAATTGCCTGCAATATGGTTACCACGAATGTCAATACAGGCGAACTAGGAAACTTGAAAAGACATTTACAGACGTCTTTTAACGCGAAATAGACACGACAAAGAAAATCTTCTTGCAAGATTTGTTACAATGGATGAGTCCTGGATTCATCATTGTGATGTAGAGACCAAAATAGAGAGTAAGGAGTGGACGTATCGAAGTTCACCACCGCCGAGAAAGTTCAAGATGTATCTTTCAGCAAGGAAGGTCACGCTATCCGTATTTTGGGATGTTGAAGAAGTAATTTTAGTAGATTTCCTGCAAAAGGGGGCCACAATTACAGGTGTTTGTTATACCAGGATAACGCACACAGTCACAGCCCGCAATTGCAACAGCTGCAATAGTTCAGACGGGCTTTCGATTAGTTGAACATCCGTCATATTCGCTAGATTTGGCCCCAGTGATTATCAATTGCTTCCAAAACTTGAACAACATTTGTGTGGTAAATGATTTCCATCAAGTGATGATGTTATATGTGCGGTAAACCAGTGGTTTGCACAGGTTGAACAATTTTTTTTCTCGAAGCATTGGAAATGTAGAACATCGATGGGAAAAATGTGTTAAACTTAATGGACTATGTAGACAAATAAAAGTAAAATATTTGCAATTTTTTTATTGTGTAAGGAATGGAGCAAATGAACCACCCTCGTATATCAAAATATGTAGCATAAGAAGCCAACAAATTTTCGTAGACAACCCTTTCCTATAAAACAGCAAATTACAAAATTAGGTGATTTTGATGGAGCCTGTGGTTGATTAACTTGATCACTAAGGTTGCTATATAACCCCTTTCCACATTAATTTTCGTAATTCTGAATACATATTTCGACAACTAAGTTGTCATCATCAGCACATAAATTAAGCAGTGTTGCACCTGGAGAATTACGAAAATTAATGTGGAAAGGGGTTATATAGCAACCTTAGTGATCGAACTACAAAATTAGAATAATTAATCGGTACTTTTTTACACCCTATATACTAGGAAGTGTATTTTATTATTTGTTTGTAAAACGCTGAATAACAATAAATACATTACTGTTAAATATCTAAAATGTATTTAAAATATGTATCATAATTCATTTCACACATTCACTTCACTTTATGATTTTTCTGTTTCGCAATTAGCTTTAAAATTGCATGTAAGGCTAAAGCGTTGTTGATTAATCTAAGAATAATGCAGAATCGTATTTTTAGTGTAAACCGAAAGACGTTTTTAAAATAGATCAATCAGTAAAATAAAACCTTCTAAATGGTGGAACGAAAGACAAAATTAGATTACTATCACTTGCTTCGGCCAAGGTTCTCCATTCCAAATAAATTTCCAGTAACACAAGCGTGGCGATGATAATTTGTCATCTTATCCAAATAATTGATGGTGTATTTCGAAAAAGTCTTCGCCATTAGAGACAATTTATCAAGCTCTGTTCTGTATCTTGCTGCTTCGTTACGTGTACAGGCCTTGTTTGCTCGTATTTATTGAATCACGCATTTCTGAATGATATCATCGGATATTTGTGGCACAGATGTTTGGTTACATACCGGGCTCATAGTAAATACAGTGTAGGTAATAGTTATGAGTGGTTAAAAAATATTGAATATCTCAGTGGTCTATATACGAGGATCATTGCAAAAGTTTTATGAAAAAAAGAAAACAAATTAGTTATGATTTAAAGTAGTCGCCTTTAATATTCTATACTCTTCTTTAGATGGCTAAGCTAATTCTGAAAATATTTTTTGCTACTAGAGTCGTAAACGTGCTACTTGAATGTGTCAACAACCTCTCATCAAAATGCCCCATACTCTTTATTGTTTCTAAAGCGCCAATGTACACCGCAATAGTTGAGCAAAACGCGATTTTTTTTGTAGCACTAGATTAGACTAATTTGGAAACACCTAAACAATTGATTAACGTTTAGTTTCTAGCTAGTAAGAATAAATCCAAGTTTGGCTACCAGTTGCGATGGTACAAATGGAATTTAAAACTTCTCGATTGAATTTCTTAAGCATTCTTTGCTCCATTTTAGATGAATCTTTTTTGAGTTTCAGTGAAATTATGCGAAATTCAATGAACACAAATCTTTTTTGCAATCATTTCTGCATGGAAGATCTCATGTATTTGTTTTATGTCAATGCCAATGTATGCCTGACTTGCAGTAATGTCACATGATTATTCTCTGTGTCATTTCTTCTACAGCATCGATGGCTATTGCAAAACACCGCAGGTTGATGGACGAATTCACGACATTCATCTACAAAATTTCTATAATCACGCAAAAATTCTGGAAAAACCAATTGTAAACAGTATTATTTAATAGTAGTCTCTTCGCAAACATATTAAACGGTTGTTGAGTTAAGCCACACGTTACGCAAATTGTTACAACATTGTCTATTTTAAACCAATGCACAAGTTAAATTTACTGACTTCTTTTGAAACTGACAATTGTATTTAACCTAAAATATTTCTGATATCAAATGATTTTCAATTACACCACCTAATATTACTTTCTCAAAACTTTCGAAGTAATTTGTATATTAACGTATTTGTTGTATACTATTGTCTTCTAGCTTTGCTACTTGTTATTTGAGCTTTAGAATCGAATGTCTGACTGTCATGCAGGATGTATTCTGCTGATATTACTTATGTACCTTTTTTATAAATTACGTCAATTACTATTATCTTCTTGGTTTTCTTAGCGATACCACACATCACATTGAAGAGCATTATCAGTAAGCAGCTGGGTCCTAGGTACAGATATTCTAAAAGCAGAGTCACTTCTGGATTGTAAACGGGTAGTATTAAAATTAAAAATTTTTTGTATATTAGGTAAAGACAATATATAGTGTTATTAATGACATCCATCAGAAACCTGAAACATGGAAAACCACATCTGCATTGGCGTTCTAACAAAAAAGGCTAGAAGACATGCACAATATTTGAAGATTGGTTTTATAATTATTTCGCATTTGAAGTGAAAATTTATTTACGAGAAACAATCTTGAGTTCAAAGTTATATTATTACTAGACAATTCACCAACTCATTTACTATAGTTGCAACGTTCAAATATACAAATTTAGTTTTTGCTGAATTTACGAAGTCATAGCGACATAGGGATCATTTTTACGTTTAAGGTTTACTATATTAGACAAATATTTGTAGACATCTTGAGAAAATTGGATAAAAATCCCTCACTTACTTTACTCAAGTTGTGGAAAAAAAATTACAATTCTAATTTGTTACACAACAAATGTGGCTCCAGCACCGTCGACATAAAAAAATCGAGATTATATTCATGCTGGAAAGTAATATGGCCTGAATTAATGGTCGAAACAAACATGACTTCAACTGGAAATGTTTATGCCAATATCATAGATATAGTTTATTCCAATGGAGGCGACAGATATTGACTTTGATTTTGTAGGTATTGAAGAGTTACTTAAGAATAAGTCAATTTCAGATGTTAATCTTGGATAGTCAGAAGATCACTTTTAATGATGACAATAATGCAGTTGATTGGTTGAAAAAATTATTGCTGAAGGGCTTCGACTAAGTAGAAAACTGCAAATTTATTTTTTTAACAGACGTCCTAATATGGAGGAAGCAATAAAATATCAAAAGACAACAAAAAATGAGCTAATGAATGTGAAGAGATTTATAGGAATGCACGCCAGAGCAAGCAATTGTTGATCACTACTTTGATTCCATTCGCAAATAAATCAAATTAACGAGGGTAGACGATGTAACCAATATCTTAGTTAGTGAGGCGTACCTGTGAAGATCGTTGATGAGCTTTGTGTTAGTTGTTCATATAGTGATGTTACACTTGTACAACTAAAGAAATGGAGAATTCTAGTTTTTCAAAGCTCTGAAAAAGTAAAGACTGATTTTTCTTTCCGTTTTTTAAGTTATAGTTGTTATGAAGGTTATTTATGTTTGAATTCCTTTATTGTCTTAATTCGTAAAGAACATTGTTAATTTGTATTTATGTTTTTAGTTTTTTTTGTACCGATTTTTCCATTTAATCCTTATTTTATTTGACATGCACCAGTGAACGAACCACATTTACATTTAATTTGTATTTGCTCCTAATTCTGTATTGAAATCGATCCGTAAGATCTTATTTTTCAGTGATTTTTGTGAATTGGTTATAAAAATTTGCGAACAATCAAAGAAGCTTTCTAAAGAAGACTTTGTCATGAAAAAGTTGAGTAGAAAAGTATTGTCCTGACATCTACCAACTAATTCGTTAAATATAAACTGGCCTTGCAATATTGGCAGCTGCATACAGATTTATGAACACACCTTGTACCTTAACCTTATGGTGTATTATTTCTAGAACATTTTCAAGTCAATAGTACATTAAATTGAACATTATTCTTATACATAGTGTCATGTAAAACGTTATTTACAGTACATTTTCCTTCCTTTATGTACTTCCTCTAACTTCGGTGAAACGAACGATCCATAAATCTGCAAGACACACTACTTATCCATCGTTTCAATTTAAATATTCGAGATCACGTACCGACATTCGTTCTGAATTTGCAAACTTTGTAGATTCGGTTCGATTCTCGATAAAAAGCTTTTACTCCAATCGCTTTCATGCGGGCAAACATATGTATATAAGTACATACGTTTAGTGGAAATACTTTGGTGAGATGGGATTTATTCTTCATGGATTTCAATAAGAAAAAGAAGAAGAAAATTCGTTGATTGAATTATGAAGTCAACGCATTCGAATATTAGTTACATACATATAGGTTCATGTATTTTCGAATTCTTTTCAGGATAAATTCTATGTTTATGAGTTTGTGAACGGATATATTTACTAATATTTACATACATATAAGAGACATACATATATATCCCCCATTTTGTGGGATAAAGTGAAAACTATAATACATTTTTTAACCAAAACTTAATGGTTCATTTACTAATGTATCTTGTACACACACAACATCGAAATATTTTTATTTATAATGGCTGTGTTAGGTTTTAATACAAGCATTGAGTTGCATTAGTCAGGCGTTAATTACAGCACCTATCTTGTGTACTAGAAAGTTAGCAACCGTTCATGTCAAAGCTTGTTTCACTTTTGAATCAAGCTTTGACATGAGCTGTAGTTATTAACCATTAATACTAGAATATCTGTTATGGCATACCTTACCTTCCTTAACAGATCACTCTTTGTAATCTAAAGTGTTTGGATTTAGAAATTTTTTAAGAATTAGGGCTTAGTAGTTTTTCCTTATGAACCGACGCAGAATTCTGTTCGAAGCTGGTGTTAAAAGAGTGTGTGGTTAAGTGAATTATAAGATTTCTTGATAAACTTTAGTTGATGTTTTGACGCCTTGAATGAAAATCGGTGGTTTCTGAACACCAGATGACACATTTCTGCTATTTTCTGCAATTTTCTGCACTCGATTTACTCTAGTACATGAGCGAATAATATGAGTAGGTATGTGAAGATTGATATACATGAGTTGGAGTCATCTTCTTCAATTAAAATAGAAATTATGTACGAAATTTTCCCTATACATCGTGTAGTGACTGATATATTGTACAAGTGACCTGTACAAATCTATATCCGGATTTAACTAGGCTCTAGTCAACTTGAGAGATCTTTCAAAAGTTTATCCACAGGAATTTGCTTGCTAATATAATTGCTTAACCAGGCAGGCTAAATGTGTACTTAAGTTCGCTGCATAATGAGGTGTAAGGTAAGGTTACAACAATATTGTGACTGATGAAAGTTTTAAAAGAAAAATTAACGATTTATGTAAAGGTTAACAAATTTAAATTATATATTTAGGAAGCGTTTTACGTGAAAAAGAATCTATAATTTTACTGTTTGTACTTATTAGCTCAAAACTAGTTGTGTTATAACAGAAACGCAATGAGTAACAGTAATTGATAAATTTTCATCATTATCCAGTCGTTTAATTTTTGTTAATGATGGTTAATACCTATGTATGTGTTATAGAATCCAATTTCAGATAGACTAATCCTCTTTGTTTTTGCCTTTTTGTAATCGTAGCTGCTTCTATTTCCATCTACAGTATTTGAAAATTAAATTAGCCCAGGTCTCAGTTAGGATGAATAAAATATTTTAAATTCATATTATAGTACTCTCTGGGAAAAGCAAATATACATACTTCTTAAATACACGGATTCTTAGCCTACAGTATACATATATTTATTTATTTTATTCATATAATTAAGTGTCAGGATCGCTAATCTGTTACCGAACTCATAGCTTTTATTTGAGCTCGCTAAATTCTAAGGGGATTAAGAAGTAGTATAATGCGTCTATACAAGTAAAACTTATTCAGAATTGTTAGAATCCTGGAATAATGTGTTTGTGATAACGTATTTACCATTTTTAGTTTAATGTCTTACAGTTAAATTAGTGGTGAGCTAAATATATATTTTTAGAATAAACTTACCATAGAAATTTTATTATGAACTCATTTGTATTCTACTAGAGAAATTACTATAAAAGTAAAAGTTTTACGCTGAACAGTGATAAAAATTGTAACACTTAAAAAATTTCCCTCAACATGCAAAGCCAGGGAAAGGGAGAATAGAAAAATTAACATTACTTTGCAAAATAGACAAGCTTCCATTAGAGAGTTGTTACATCTTCTGTAGTCCTTTAATGTGAAGGTATCAGAGCAGACCTGGTGAACTCGCTTATACGCTGCTGGATTAAAATTCGCTGGTCTACGAAAAAGGTTTTAACCGAAACAATGAAGAAAAAATGTCTACAGTGGGCCAAGTGCATTCCATTTTACTGCTAGAGAATGGATGAAGGTGTATAAAATTATATTGCAAATATTTTAAAACTGTGTTCATACACATACATACATATATTATACAAATGTTAGTTACTGTTGATAATTTCTCAATCACTGAATATGCCCAGTGACGAGTCACGGTTCGGAGCGGTTATAAATTTTATCAATTTTTTAGGATGAATACCTTTGCAACGTTATGTGCGAAGGTATTCGTCCGTCGTATAGAAATGATTGTGCGCTACACATTCATTTCTATAACGCATAACACATCTCCTCTTTGTAATGGTATGGTCATACATTACCAAGGCTGAAACAAAACCTCTGTACTTTGTTGGAGGGACAATGCCCAAGTATCAATACAACAATATAATAGAAACTGTTATGTAAGACAGGCTTCCGTGCCATACGGCGAAATCTATCCAGAATGTTTTTCGCGATTGTCCTCGTCTGGATATTCACCAGACCTCAATCCAATCAAGAATGTTTGGAGTGTTTTTAAACCTATTGTCTACTCGTTTCAAATCCTAATTTAGGAGTTTTAAAACAAGATATCGAAAAAATCTGGAAAGGAAGCATAATGTTGCACGACACTGTTCAAACGTGTATCAACAGCATTTCGAAGCGAATTTAGGCGACTATGGGAAGTTTGGCCTTATACTGAAACAAGTATATCATGTAGTTGTAAATATGTGTTCAAATCTATACTAGCATGATGAAAAACATTGCCTCCCTCTCTCATACAACACAGAAATGTATTCGAACGACAGAACGAAAACGCGTCTGTCTCGCAATTTTCTATATCGAAAAGGTACGATAAAGTCTACAAAAGAATCGTTCATTAATAACACAAGTTTACCTGAAAGTGAGTGAATCTTTGAAACATATGTAGTAAACAGGGTGTTATTAGTATTTGAATGGTTCCTTTTAACATTAATCTATACTAGCATGTGTAATACGAGAAGTACACTTTAAATCCATCGGTTGGATTCTATTTCGTTAAAACTCTAAAATTGTTGACTGTACTAACTTATATACCAGAGACTCTTTCTTATCTTTACATTTTGACCACTTCTATCGCCATTTTATCTTCCTTCGGTTCTCTGTTCTTGTACCATACAAGGGCCCTTGTATAATCCTCGCAATCATTTCAGTCCATTCCATCCTCATTATGTATTTTCTCGTCCAAATTCATCTTCTACTTCTTTGTTTTTTTTCATTCAGTCTTCATTCTCTGTTGTATTGGGCTTCAATATTATTATATATATATATATATATGTGACGACTGGGCTAATCAAAGTTTTGTAAATTTTTGTTTTGGCATTCCTATTTAGTATTTTACTGTTCAGTAGTGACTCGTTCCACCATAAACTTGGTATACATTTAAAATTTTACCTCTTAGAGTCTCTTCTATTTGCTCCTGTTGTATCTCTAATACTAATCGTGTTAATAAAATTATATTTCGTTGGCACCATCCACTAGTTATCGCTGAATTGATTCGTTATATATATATATATATATATATATATATATATGCTTTAAATAATATAAACATAGTGAAACATCCAGTATGTTGAATGAACAACTTGAGCGAAGTTTGAATAAGTATTACAATTCTAAAATCAAAGGCACGTGGTAAAGAAACATATGAGATTCCGTCTCTACAACACTTATAAAAAAAATTCCAATATTACTGTATGCTCTACATTATCATCACATTCCATACTTAGATTTGAAATATCTTAGTTTAATTCCAGTTTTATGTACAAATAATCAGATGAACGTGTAAGAACACAATACGAAACAGATTTTCTCATATTTATCGCGTTTCTTTACGAGACTTCTCGCGCTTCTGTATCGGACAATTGGGTCAGCCAAGAGAGATGAAAGCACACCACTTGCACACACTCGAGCACACCGATTGCGTAATTAAGTGTGGGAGAAAACGCAAAGTTGGCACCACGCTCAAGGTCACTCCGTTTACGTTCAAGGTCACGTTGTGTTTGCTCCTGCTACTGTGGCTGCCTGGGTCAACAACGACATCGGTCGTTCACCTCGCGATTCCTGAACAACGTGCACGACTTTCCGGCCAGCAGCTACTACAGACGCGACGGTTGCAATTGCAGTTAACACTGTCTTTTTTCCTGCAAGGCCTTTAACGTATTTTGGAAAATATACTTTGCTACCAAATTAGTGACGTAATTAGATCCTTGATGTATTTATGACGAAATTTGAGCAAAAAATATTCAGAAAGATTTTCATCCTTTTGGACCGGTTCTTTAAACACTATAAAGGTGTATTTGTAGTGCGCTATAGCTGCATACAGGAAGTTGGTTTATTTTAACTGTACATATTTAGTGTTAGCCAGTGCTAATGTATGTAGTTACATTAAAAATAGAACAATAATTAAAGATTACATTTATTTATACAAAGGGTACTAGGAAAGTTTTGCAATACAGCTTTGTTTATTTAATGTAATTTCGTCTACACTCAATACACTTTTACATCGTCCGAAATCAATCTTTAAACCAGTTCTGCCAAATTTCACTAGGGAGTAAACCACACTCGTTATTCCAAGCCCGCAGAAGGTCCTCATCACTGGAAAACCGCCTCCATTTTAGCTTCATTTTCGTATGCGAGTACAGTGCAAAGTGACAGGGAGCAAGATCTGTACTGTAGAGAGGGTGCTCGAGAAGTTTCAATCCTGTCGTGGTCAAATATCCGGTGCAGGCTTTGGCGCGGTGACCTGGAGCATTATCGTGATGGAGGAACCAGGTGTCCATTCTTGACTTTGGCAGCAGGTTCTTCATAGATTCAGTGACTTTAGGCAGGCACTGTTCAGTATACCACTTAGCTGTGTGTCCAAAACGACGCGTTCCAAAATTCCACTCGATTTGAAAAATACAGCTATTATTTTCTTCTTTACAGATCGGGATTTTTTGACAACTACGGGTGTGTCCTCATCATCAAAGACCCAAACTTTGTTTTGAGCTTTGGTCGGCACATCGTAATAGTACAGCGAAGTCTCGTCACCTCTTACGATATTGTTCACATGCCGAGATTGTCTCTTATTAAGTTTTGTGGCATTTCCCGGCACTAAGTCACACGTCGTGTCATCTGCTCGTCAGTCAGTCGATGCGACACTCAGAGAGAACAAAGTTTCTTCACGTGTAAATGATCATGCAGAATCGAACGAATTGCTGATGCATTTAGGCCTGAAGTACCCTCTATCTGTTGGTAGGTCACTCGCCTGTCCTAGCCAAGCATTTCGCTCACAGTAGTAACGTTTTCCTCCGTAACTGACGTTTGTGGCCTTCGCGGCCTCTCAGCATCCTCCACAGATAAATTTCCTCTTTAGAATTCTCTATACCACCTAAATATTGTTGTGCGATGTGGACAAACATTACCTAGTGCAAGAGTCATTTCTTCGAAGCACTGGTCTATGTTTAAACCACGCACGAAATTATAACGCAAAACTGCCCTTATCTCATTTCGTGACCATGATGCCATCGCAAGCACATGACACTCTCACTGCTAATGAATAATTGAGCCAATCGACATGGCGCGGCGACTACTATGCACGTATGAACATGTCTCAAGATGCAGCAACAAGCAGCTTCCTACGATTCATTGTTGTGTCATATTGCAAAACTTTCCTAGTACCCTTTAAATACTAAATTTGACGCGAATATGGACTATACATACATCGGAGAGATTAGAAAAAATGATCTTCGTCACAAAAAACGCACCTTTTCACATTAATCAACTTGCCCGTAGAAAATTGGGTCAATCGAGTTTATAGATTGTCCTTCATCAGCTCTATCCATGGGATCTAATCCCATATAGCAAAGGTGCGTGTATACTAAATTTGACGCGAGTTCGAACTATACATACATCGGAGAGATTAGCAAAAACGATTTTCATCATCACAAGAAACGCACCTTCTCACATTAATCAAGTTGCTCGCAAAAGAATGGGTCAATTGAGATTTTAGATTGTGCTTCATCAGCTCTATTCATGGGAATTAATCCCAAATAACAAAGGTGTGCATATACTAAATTTCACGCGAGTATGGACTATGCATATGTACATCGGAGAGATTAGCAAATCTTTATTTGTCAGAATCTAGGAACTCCGGAAGTAATACGACTAGACTGATAAATCACATTAGTTTAACATGGTTGGGGTGAAGATCACAGGATTATCTGGAATAGAATAATAATCTTCACCAAGGTAAATCACCACACAAAAAAAGCTGATGAAAACAGCACATGTATATGTCAGTAACAACTAATACTAGTAGCATACCAGGTATATAGATCAAGGATAGGTGGTGACCAGTTGTTAGTAAGTAAGTAGTAAGTCTTGCCCGTAAAGACCAAAAGTCATAACACTAGTGTTAAGACTTTTGGAACGAGATATAGAAAGGAATAAAGTCAAAACCAAGAGCATAAAAAGTTGTGTATCTTTTGACATGTAATATATCAATTTGCAATTATTAACGAGATTATAACTATTTAATGTTATTATATATATCATAATGAGTTTGGCGACCAACAGCCCCTATCAGGGCTACCCAGAAAATAGCAGTAGCCGTACTGCCCAAAATGTTGGAATACTGTAATACTATAAACGATGGAAATAGTTGTAACAAAAAACTTGAATACGTATTTCATTTTAAGTCTCACTTCATGTCCGTTAAGTCATAGCTGTAAGTTTAACGTCGTAACAATTCTAATTTTACGAGTATAATAGTGTTTTTGGACATACTAACTACATACTACTGTATTAAATTTCTTTACATGTTTAATACTTAGTTCTTTAATTTTCTTAATTAGTCTTATATTTATTGAAGACTAGATTCAATCAACGATTTTTGAGTAAATATTAAATTCAATAATTGTAATTTAACAAATAATTTTTGCCTTTACCAAAATAAATTTTCAGTTTGTACCAATAACGTTTGCTTGAACATATTAATATTTTAAAATTAAAACTCTTTACGAAAATATTAAGCTAATAAATTTAGTGGATAAAAAACAGCTACCGTCAACAAGATGTATTGATTACGACGGTGTTCCCTAAAGTACTCGACCCAACAAAGAAAACACAAAAAGTTTAGAAAGAAATATATATATATATTTTTCAACATAATCTCTTTTTAGCTCTTTATATTTTTCTCAGTGATGCTGCCGACATCACTTTTTCATCGTTGGATAATCTTTGGCCACTGAGCCATTTAGTCAAGTCTGAGAACAGAAAATAATTCGAGGGGGCTAAATCTGGCGAAGAGGGTGCATGAGGTAGCAATCGAAATTTATTTAATTCATTAATTTTGGCCATTGCAATAACGGATTTGTGAGCTGGTGCATTATCTTGATGAAACAACAGTTTCTTCTTAGTCATATGCGGCTGTTTTTACTTAATTTCTTCGCTCAAACGTTGCAATAAATTCGCATAATACTCGCTGTTGTAAGTTTTTCTTTTTTCAAGATAGTCATTGGAAATCATTCCACGCGCATCCAAAAAATCGATGCCATAACTCTGCCAGCAGATGAAATGGTCATCGCCATCTTTGGAGCCGGTTTTCCCTTTTGAGTCCATTGTTTTGATTGTCGTTTGTTCTCGGGTGTGAAGTGATGGACCCCATTTTATGAAACGGCGCAAAAATTCTACTTTGTTGCTGTGAAACTTCGTTAAATACTCAATTAAAACATCTTCACGACACTGTTTTGCTCGAGTGTGATCAAACGCGGCACCCGTCTTGCACACAGCTTTCTCATGTCAAAATTTTCAGATAATATGCGATGTACCGCACTTTTTGAAATGCCTACTATATCTGCTAGCTCGCGCATTTTCAGTCGACGATCAGCCAGTACTGGTTTGTGGGTTTTTTTTCCCCATTTCTAGAGTCGTCACCTCATTTGGTCGACCACTGTGATGCTCGTCATGGCAGCTCGTACGGCCTCGTTTAAACTCTGCTACCCAATATTTCACTGCTGTAAACGAAGGAGCAGACTCATCCAAAGTAGAATCCAGTTCAGCTTTTATACCGGTTGGGCTGAGGCCTTTCAAATAAAAGTATTGTGTCACGTAACGTTGACCAATTTTCTCCACTTTTACGAATTCACTGAAAACGTTCACTATTGATGCCAAACAAATATTAAACAACGTGGCCTCTTCAAACTTGAAGCATATGCTTTATAGATTGTGTACTTTCTAAAACAGTTATATTTTTCAAACAACTACCGCCATCTCTAGGTCACGCCAGGTACTTATGGGACCACCCTCGTAAAACGCGCTTCGCATAATGCAAATGCTCCTCTGATAATTTGACTTATCGTCGACAAGTTGTAACATCTAACGGTATACTATTATACATCCTTCTCTCGTGTAGTTTCATTTCTGTCCAAAAGATGGAAATATGGTTCTCTTACTATTTTGGGTCTAATAAATTTATATTTTGTCTAGAAAACGTACCAGAGAAAATATGAAGGATAAAGTAAAAAAAATATTTGCAAAAGTGAAACAGAAAATGAGCATTATGAACTAAAATATAAATAAAAATTGAGAAGTTGATAAATAGCAATTGAACTCATGAAAATTGTGTTTAATATTTATTTCTATAACTTTGTTATTCCTCGAAACTATTTTCATTGTGTTAAAGGCCCTACTTGGACTAGAATGTCAGTGATTGCATTTCAATTATAAAAAAAAGTATGCTTTCGGCGTTTGTTATACACTACAGGCCATAAGTGAGGGATCACTAATTATAAATAACAAAACACTTGTATTTAGACACATACCTTAGACTTTTACCTGTTTTGGTGAGAATAATTGAAATAACAGTTGTAAATGTAATTCTGAGAAGGATTATTCGTATTATTATTATAAATTAGATAAATATATTTGTTTCTGAAAAATATTCTAAATCCCTTTAATAGTTTTATGGCGTCTATTTAATAGAAATATTTTATATACCCCAATAAATTTAATAGGGTTTACAACGCAATATTATTATAATGGTATTAGGAAAATCATAGTAAACTATTTAGCAATTTAAAAATTAGTTTTAGTGCAGCATTTGTCCGAGTAAGTTGCAATACGAGTATTTGAGAACAGACGTAAAAGTAACTTATAAAAATGCGTAGTTCTATAATAACCCTACATGGTGAAAAATTTTCACTGCGGCAAATAGCTTAAAATTTAAATTTATCTTATCACGCGGTGCAAGGAACAGTGAAACTATATTCACAAAGTGGATCATTACAACCAATAAAACGTTGCGGAAGGCCAAGGGTAACTACCAGACAAGAGGATTTGCGTCTAAAAATACTATCAAAACGAAATAGGCGCCTCACAGATCCTCAGCTTCGAGCAGAGCTGAATGAAGGCAGTCGAAAGCCGGTGTCACTTTCTACTGCTGTATTGCAGCTCGAAAACCATTATTGAATCCACGAAATCGTAAAAAATGGTTACAATGGGTCCACGACCATCAACACTGGGACATGGAAATGTGGAAGCAGGTATTATGGACAGATGAGTCAAAGTTCCAAGTGTTTGGTAGTAATCGACGAGTTTTCGTTCGAAGACAAGTGGGTGAAAGGATGTTACCCGAATGTGTAGTGCCAACTGTTAAACACGGGGGAGGTTCTGTGCTTGTTTGAGGAGCCTTTTCCTTTGATGGTGTCGGAGATTTGTACCGCATTGAAGGCATTTTAAAAAAGAGGGGTACCTGAATATTTTGGAGGAACATGCAATTCCGTCTGGATTAAGGTTAAATGGTGAAGGTTTTCACCTACAACAAGATAATGATCCCAAACACACTTTCCAACTTTGTAAAAACTATGTGAATCAAAAAGAGGAGGAAGAGGTGCTGATAAATATGATTTGGCCACCACAATCACCCGATCTCAACCCTATCGAATTACTGTGGGATGAGTTAGATAGAAACATGAGAGAAAGCTGTCCACAATCGCAGAAACAGCTTTGGGAGCAACTTACAAAGGTGTGGAATAATTTACCAATGGATACGCTCCAGAAACTTGTATCGCGGTTGCCTAATATTTGTAAAGAAATCATTAAGCGCAGAGGTGGATACTTCGACGAAAGTCGAATATGAAAAGAAATTCTACAGAATATGTTGAAATTATTTTATTTTATAAGGAAAACTGTCCATTTGTCTCGTAGATATAGTTTTGTAGAAATATACGTTTTGTTTCACTAAGCGTGCATGTTTTATTTAAATTTCATCTACTGATCCCTCACTAAAGATATCAAATATGTATATACAAGAGATTTCTTTATTTAAAGGTAAATTTGCTAATTTATTCAAACCGTGAAAGGAAAATCATTGCATAGAAACCTAAGATTACTACATCGAACTGACGCAGAGCCTTTGGTTTAAAAATAAGTTCTTTCTTTAGAAATTTATTAAAGTCGTTGGAATAGTACTCGCCGGCGTTCAATTCTTTTTACAGACTTGTTTTATAAACAATGTCACAAAAATTAATCATATATGTCATTATAAGTGCAATTTCAGATTAACCAGAGGTTATCAAAATTATGGCGACGAATTAACAATAAAATTCGCCAGAGCGTTTCGTAATTATCGTCATTTTAAT
Source organism: Dermolepida albohirtum (assembly GCA_031893035.1). NCBI lineage: Eukaryota > Metazoa > Arthropoda > Insecta > Coleoptera > Scarabaeidae > Dermolepida > Dermolepida albohirtum. Next base: position 34,170 of record JAVIWB010000095.1, on the reverse strand, counting down.
ACATGTTTTCTTTATACATATGTATGTTGATCAATTTAGTTGGTGAAAAAAAAGAGTTCCGAAGAAAACTATAAATTTATGACGGAAATGTTAGTGGAAAAGTTATCCAAGCGGGTGAATAGATTTAACAACATATGTATATACGAGGATTGTTTCTTAAGTATGAACAGTTTTCAACAACCTCTTGCCTAAAGTTATTTTCGTGGTTTTCTTTGAGCTTAAACTGCTTGTGGTAAACGGACAGGACTTCTGACATTTATCCACAGAAGTCAACGATGCGAAGCTCTTTCCGGAAGGTGTGAATTTTAAATCATTTCTCGTCTTGGCACCCTTGCTTTCTTACGGCGATGAGAGACTTGTAACAAAGCCATGGAACACTTTACATACACCGAATTACAGTGATTAATTAAAAAGACTTACAACCCAGCTTGTCACAAATGGAATTAAAGAAAAATGCAGGAAACACTTAATCTACGATAATTTGTTGCTGATCGTTTGAATCATGAGAAGGAGATATGTAAAGAAGAATGCAGAAGATAATTTAGAAAAATTTATTTGAATCATAAGAAGGAGATATGTAAGACAGAAATATGTTGACAATAATGCTTTTCCACTGTTACTACAAGGAAATATCAGAAATTAATGAGCCTAGATAAAAGAAAATGAAAGCTTTTTGGCTCGTTCACGTTTGTGTTCCACTCCTAACAAATGCGACACTCATTCTGCACATAATTTTTTCATAGGCAGTATAATATGCAAAGTCGAAATGAAGTGTGCAAATCTCGTTGCATCCTGAACTTGAGGTTAATAATAACAAAGCATGCAATGTCCCTAAAATTGGCACTAAGCTAATGACGGATGTGAAGTCATCATACTGACATAAGATAGACATCCATTTCTCGAATTCTTTTAACATAACTGAGATAACCTAAACTTTAACACTTTTTAATATGAAGGGTGTTTCAAATTTCGCGGTTTTTTTAAAGAATAAATAAAACACATAATTTGCATTCACTTTCAAAAAATTTTTATTGGTAATTGAAGTATCAGTTATAGCATTTACATGCGAAAAATAATATCTACCAAATGGCCTCCTCTTGCAGCTCCACAGAAGTCAATTCTTTTATTAAAACTTGCAATGACATTTTGACATAATTGACCAATGACACGAATAATTTTATCTTTCAAAGCAGGAATTAATTGTGGATTGCCCTTATAAGCCTGACTTTTCACATAACTCCAAAGAAAGTAGTCTAACGGTGTCAAATCACATGATCTAGGTGGTCAATTAACATCACCGTTTCTTGAGATTACACGCCCTGGATATTTTTCTCTCAATAAATCAATTGATTCATGTGCAAAGTGAAGTGTAGCGCCATCCTGTTGAAACCACATATCCTCTAGATCAATATTCATTTATTCAGGCCACAAAAATTCGGTTATCATCCGACGATATCGATTACAGTAACTCATTAAGGATGCGTAGGTTTCTAATGAATAATTCGCGGATTTTCCTCACCCCAGATACGGCAATTTTGTTTATTAAGATAGCCACCAAGTTCAAAATGTGCCTCATCGGAAAACATTTTTTGAGAAAAATCAGCTGGTTTTTCACTGATGAATTTGACATATTAACGACGTTTTAAATGATCTAATGGCTTGAGTTTCTGTGTTTTTTGAACCTTATATGCCTTCAGAGCTAAATCCTTGTGTAAAATATGCTATGTTGTTGATCCAGTAAGTTCAAGTTGTAGTGAACATCGTCTAATGGACATATCAGGATCTTCGGCAACACTTTCACGAACCAAACCAATATTTTCTTGTGAACGACCACTACTACTGTATTTTTCACTTTTTGATCTTCCACGGAACGGACCTCTTGAAATTTTTTAATAATTCTACCAATAGTACTTTCAGATGGACAATTATGTAAACCATAAAATTCACGTAATTTTCTAAAAACTCTTTTCACAGAACGCTGATTTTCATAAAATAATTCAACAATTTGAACCCGTTATTGTACCGTGTACGAAGCGATTTTTATAAATGTCATACATCACACTTTTTAAATGCCCACATACCCAAACAAATTCAGTGCACCATCAATATTTTATTTATTCTTAAAAGAAAACCGCGCAATTTGAAACAGCCTTTAGGAGACAAAAGCTTGAATAGAAAACTTGAGTTAGATATCAAACGCAGAGTTTTATTGTCTACATTGTAAAGAATATTCTTACAACGTGTTGTGACATTTTGCAAGTAAATACTACTTTAAAGTATTTTACCAAAAGAAATAAATAGCAAATTTATATGTCAATTCATGTATAATAAATAATATGTATCAGCATAATGAATTTATAAGTATTGAATTTGAAACAGCCTTCTTGATAATATACACTTACTCTTATGTATAAAAGGTATGTACACACCTGCTCGATCATTACAGGAAACATGTTTACTGATCATAGAACATGATAACCACCAATTATACCAAACTCTAATTGAATACATAAACTTCTTCGCGGAGCAGGAATAAGAGCTTGTTTAAAGGCTTATTAATAAAATATTAAGGATACTGCAACGTTTATTAAAATAAGCTGTCTTTTCTTTCTCCTAGTGTATCCGTTTATAAATTAATATAAGCTTGCGCTTGTGTTACCAATGTATTTACTTAATGAAGCAAATTGTTACTAGTAATTTTCTTTTGCCCTTGCATTCAGTATTAGACATCCAAATCTACGCTAACTGCATACATATATACATGTATATAGATATCTATTTAGGTATATTAAAATGTCGCTATTGTTTGCCATTTTATTACCTAGTTATAGAATAATCATTGTAACTATTCCTACTTAATCTTTCCTATGAATCGTTCCTGCTTATTCTGTTGACATTATCATGTTATGTGATTTTTGTTTAGTGTTGCTCTTTGTTACACTTTGAATATTCCTTTTAAGGAAAGCCTTGTTTCTCCGATGTCCTTTTTAAAGTTGTGGTTTATATGATTTAAAAAGTAATATCCATCCAATTCAATATAACTTTATCAATAAATAGTAAATAGTCATAATTTTGTGCTCATTAATTTAATCTATGTTGAATATGTTACTGTCTATAATATTAGCATAAGCGTGTGATCTACGGACACTCAGGAGTATATTACCTTCTCATCTGTATGATCTAAAGGTGTAACCTTTTCCTTGTTTCACCAGTTTTTACATTTTAGCCTTAGTCTTTCCGGGCCATTTAGCTGATGGGGTCTACCCGTTGGATGTCGGATCCAATTCCTCTACTGTGTCGACCCTCTTTATCTACAGATAACTACGGTTCATCCTACCTACCTGGTTTGGTTTTTCCATGAAGGCTTCTTGCTTTGCAGTCTTAGAACCTTCCTAATGTTCATTCCTACTATTTTTTTTTAGTTTTGCTATGGGTTCCATAATGTTTCTACGAGCCACAATGGAAGTAATCGTTCGTCCGAAAAGACACCTGATTGACCAAGTTAGACTAATTTTAAAATGTTATGCATGGTGCCTCAGAGCGGCTACGAAGCTTTAGTCACGTTTAGCTCAGGTTAATCGGGAGCGTTAATTCACATGCTTAAAGATTTGCTTTTAAATAATATTTACGAACTATAAAAAGTCATAACAGAAGAGGAAGACAAATTTTTAAAAATATTAATGAATACGAATGATGTTAGAGACATGCGGTTAATGAAATTGCATATTAAAAAGTGAGTGTCATTAGACAGACTTTATCACACGAAATCAAGTGCAAAACTCTATGAATGAAGTGAAGAAGTCCCAGGTTTTTGAGTTATGACATCCATCATATGCGTTTTACCTAATGGAATTGTATTGTATATTTTTATGTAAGCTGTCGATAGAAATTTAAAGGCTTTTAAAAAACAGACATTTACTTTTTTACTTTTAAGAGTTTATGAAAGTTTGGGTCTCACCTATATCGTCGAACAAAAGATATAGGTAAAACTTTCTTATCTTTGAACAAAATGTTTAAAATAGTATCAAAGAGTGATTTTGACAACAGCTGCTGATTGTTTATTATTAAAAGATTGCAGTACACGTCAATTATACACGAAAGCTCTAAATACTACATTCGTATGATTTATTTCTGTATTCTGATACTGTCAAGATGAAATGATGTCAGCAAAAAACATGTGCAATTTAATTGCAAGAGTTTTGGGTGTGTTTTTTTCTTCCTATATATATAGTTACTTTTTTCCAAGGGAAACAGAACATGCATTTGCTTTTACATTATTTCATAGGCTCCTTATATCAGTATTAGTCGCATTGTGAAAATTTGTTGTCGTAGTTACTAGTTTTACCATGATAGTTTTTTTTTCTTAATGCGATATCTAATGGAAAGATCGCGAACTGAAATTTTAATGATTTCACAAGAAACTGTATCTAAAATTGAAACATAATTTTGGGAATATGTTTACGTAAAACTTTTTATGGAAACAATATAAAAATTGACGGCTTTTTACGTATTTACGAAAATTCTACAGACTCTTCACATCAAGTACCTGTAAACACTGACACCAGTCATACAATTACATTAAAGTGATTCAAAAAAAATTTCATCCGTATAAACTTCAATATGTTCAGAAGTTAACAAAGGGCGTTCCAGATTGTCGAAGCCATTTTTGTGATCAAGTTATGTACTTTGATACACATATTGTTTCTTTAAAGAACATTTCTTGCCAATTTCTTTTTTTATATTTACTTTAAACAGAAATATCAACATTAAATCTGTAGTTACAATATCCACACAAGGTCAACGTTTGGGCAAGCATAAATAATGACCGTGTAGTATGACCTATTTTTTTAGAGAATCTTACTGGGCACAAAACTTAGAACTTCTAAGAGATGAGCTTATTCCAGCGTTAGTAGTCCTATATCCGTGTTCAGAAGATTTAGATATTTCTGTGTCATTATTTATTCAGGATTATTTAGACGCCGTTTTTCCTAACAGATGAATTAGAAGGCGAGGTTTTCTGTAATGGTAATTGAGGACGAAGCTTACTAATTTATATAATTTAAACGAACGAATTACAATAGAAATTAGAATAATAACACCTGATGTTTTATACAATGCTAGAAATGAATTCCGTCGGAGTGCGAACTTGATGGAGAATATTTTGAGAAGTTACTACGATACCAAAACATGGTAATATCATAGGAGGTGTTAAAAATGAAGATATTTCTTGTGGCTTTTTTGAAAAGTTTTTTCAAAAACTGAGTAAAAAAATGCCTATGACATCATAACTCAAAAACCAGTGACGGAGCAGGTATGTAAAACGTAAGACTCAGTGTTATTAGAATAATAAGTTTACTTGTTTCAGCGCTTTTGTAAAATTTTTATAGGTTTGGAATTATTAACTTTATTCTAAAAGAAGTTTCCACATTATACGAGGTGTAGCCATTAAATAACGAGACTGACCGCTGTAAAACATTTTATTTTGATTTCATACATATTTACTTATTATCGCCTTCAATATACACCCTTCTTCTATCCCTATAACGGTCCATGTGAATCTTCCATTGTTCGAAACAGTGCTAGAAGTCTTCTTCTGTCAGCTCCTTCAGGATGCGTGCCGCTTTCGCTTTCACAGCTTCAACGGACTCAAATTTTGTTCCCTTTAATTCAGATTTCACCTTAGGAAACAGATAGAAGTTACACGGCGCAAGATCCTGCGAATAAGCCGGATGGTCTAACACTGGGATGCTGTACTTGGCTAGAAACCTCTTGATTGACAATGCGGAATGAGCTGGTGCATTGTCTTGGTGGAGAACCCATGACTTGTCCTTCCACAATTCGGGTGGTTTTTTCTTATTCTTTGACGGAGCTGAGCAAGAACGTGAAGGTAGCAATGTTGATTAATAGTTTGACCTTCAGGAACCCAGTGAAGGTACACAATCCCATGAATATCGAAAAAACCAATCATCACTGCTTTGAATTTGGATTTGCTTATTCGAGCTTTTTTAGCTCTCCTTGAAGATGGGCTCTTCCAGTGCATGGATTGGCGCTTCGTTTCAGGATCATAAGTAAAAAACCAAGATTCGTCGCATGTTATTATCCTTTCCAATAAGTTTGGGTCATTTTCAATGGCAAGTGTCAGTACAAACATTTTTGTATGTCAAAATTTTTATGTAAAATTCACAGTTTCAGCAATCACACGAATACTTAACCGAAGGTCCGATCGAACCAGATTACAGATTTTTTCGATATTGTCATCTGTTTTTGACGTGGAATGGCGACCCGGGCATGAATTATCTTCAACGTCTTCTCGACCATCTTGTAAACGCTTAAACCACTCAAAAATACGTGCACGCGATAAACATTTCTTGCCATACACTTCTTTCAATAAATTATAAGTTTCAGTAGCGGTTTTTCCAAATTTCACAGTTCGTTGCTCTATTGTTACACTTAACATTCTTTCCGGCGAAACAAAAAAACAACTCTAATGCGGGCGAAGACTGCGGCTATACTGATTTGTTTACAGAGGCGAGAGGCACTGCATTCGAAAGAGAAGGCTTCACGATAAATAGTCATGTCATAAATATGTCAGTCGTTGGCGTTTGGCGTCTGCGCACTTCTTCTGTACCAGCGTCAGTCTCGTTATTTAATAGTCACACCCCGTATATGCATTTTTCAATATTCGACATACAGTTTCTGTCTATCTATGTATGTATACAGATGAACATATATACATACATATGTATGGTAAATATAGTATCATTTACTCTTCGTTACACTTACTATTATCTGTCTTGTATCAGGAGCTATAATCCTATTACATTATTATTATTAAAAATAATAATAATAATTTATTCATTTCAGTTTCGGAAGCATTTGTGTGGATTTATACAGTCTTTAAAACGTCGTAAAAATATAAAATGTATGAAGTCTTTGAACCAATCCGTTATAACATTATTACGTGAACAATGTGTGCAGGTGGCTGTAAAATTAAACTTGATAGACATCATAATTTTCCCGAGATTGTTCCCATTTTTAGCGAGATGTATTTCCCACATGTGGCATATGTCTCATCTCTGAACGTTTTTCATTAATACACGACATTTTTGCTCTTTTATCTTCCACGTCACAAGTGTTTTTTAATTTAGAAAACTCTTTTTCATTACCTTTCAATTTACAAAACTGACATCTTGTAAATTGCTGAAATTAATTAATTTTATCAAAGCGTAGTATGGCTATGCGTAACGCTAAGTGAAGATTATCTTAGAGAAGTCCTTCTACATAGTATCTGAATGTTTAAGTCTAAAAGTAATATTATTTGAAAATATAATAATCATGTAGAATAATTTTCGTACATCAATATGCTCTTCCATTGATAAGAATGTATGTGTACATTTATTGGAAAACTATTAATTAATATTCAATACATTTAATAAACTCAAAAAGACATGAAATGTTATATATATTTGTATATACACAGTCTATCGCAGAGAAAACTGAACTTTTTAAATAAAAACAAAAATATGACTAAGGTAAAATTCATTTATTTTATAAAAAGTAGTCGCCTTCGGCTTCAACACGTTTTGCACGATCAATTATCATGTCGAATGAATTTTTAAGTTCATCTTTAGAGATATCCTTCAAGATCGCTATCGACGTCTTCTTTATGACAGTGACGTCGGCATAATGCTGTCTTTTCATGGGCATATATAGTTTGGAGAATAGATAGGAATCATAGCGAGTCAAATCCGGTGAATACAATGAATGCTTGATGGTTAAAATGCCATTTGTAGTTAGAAAATCAGAGATAAACGTCGAGCGATGAAATGGTGCATTAACATGTACCAAACATCAGTTACTATTTTCACGATATTGAGGGCGCACACGACGAATACGTGCCAAAAGGGGCTTCTTAACACCAAGATAATATACAGCATTGACTGTTTGACGAGTTGGCACAAACTCTTTGTGCACTATGTCTTTCGAATTATAAAAATAGATCAATATTGTCTTCACTTTTGACTTCTCCAATTGGCTTTTTTTCGGTCTTCCCTCGCTTGGATGCTTACATTCAGTGCTTTGGTCTCTGACTCATATTGAAAACATCACGTCACATTGCCAGTTACAATAGAATACCTGAAGTTTTCGTCTTTTTTGAGTCTTAAGCAAGTCTGTAAAATGATAAATTCATAGCTTGTGTGGTACAAACCCTGCACTTATCTTTCTCAGTCCCAAATGCTGTGTCAAAATGCGATGAATTGAATCTTTCGAAATGTTTTATTCCATCTTGTGGATTTCGGCTCATTTCATATAAATTCACTTACAAGTTCGATGTTACTTTCCGAAACCACAGATTTTTTTTGCACCAGGATGGTCGTCGTTATTTATGTGCGTACGACCGTCTTTAAATAGTTTATACCACTCATACACACTCGAATGTGATAAACACGCATCACCACACACTTGTTTCATCAAATTAAACATTTCAATAACGATTTACCAAGTTTAAAACATAACATGGTATTTTCTTTTTGTTCAAAATTCAATTTTCAATCAATGTCAAATAAACACTGCTACTTTATGCGTAATTTATTCACTTCTAATGATGCAAATGTCTTGGTATTTCGACATAACATTGGTGAAAGATCTGCTTTACCGACGCGTATTTCTTTAAAGTCAAGTGCTCATGTATATATGTACTTACTTTAATTGTTCTAACATGTAATTATTGTGCACTTGACTTATACATGCACTTATGTCAACCACTCCTTTGAGAAAGTCTTCCATATTGCAAAACTTATCAACGATAAGGTCTTGACTTGAAGTTGTATGATTGTATATTTGCATGCAGTGATTTACAACGTTTTTTGTGTTTCAGTTAAACTGGTGTGTGTGACTTGGTTCATGTTTCTTAAAAAAATGTTTGTAGTTCACTTTTCAAGTGTAACGCGCATTAAAATATTTAAATTGACAGCATTGTTAGCATTTTGGCAGCTTGATACACACCTATACAACCAAATTACCCAATGAAAGCGTATATTTTAAACTAAATTTTGTACAAATGCTTGCTGTGTTGAGAAAAAAAAAGAAAAAGAATGAAATTTTTAAGATGGGATTTTAAAATGAACATGATTCTTCTGCTGCTGTTATCTTTAATTCTCTGACTTTAGTACAACAGACTTTGTAAATACACTAAGTTTTATTCTAGTTGATGAGAGAATGCTAGTTTGGTCGTTTTTTATAGACATTTAATTCTATGCAGGATATTCCATTGATTTTTTTGTATCGACATCTTTACTGAAAGATTTTTAACTTCTGCTCAACGGGAAAAAATGTGTCCGAAGTTGATATTGGCTTCTTCGAAGCCAGTATCTACTACTCACGCATTGATCATTGTGCACATGTTAACTTTTCATATTTCTTTGTGTCCTGAACATTAACTGAATAAAAAAAGAAGAATAGAAATGAAGAAAAATATAGTTTCAACTCAATTCTTCTTTTTGTTGTCACTACTAATAACTACTAATGTTATTGCACTTACTTTCACTTACATCTTACCTATGAATACTGCTAAGAAGAATAAAACCTAATAAATTTAATTTTGGAGAAAACGTTTTATCGTACATAGTGGCAAGAGATTTAAATATGGAAGAAGTTTCACCAGTTTTAAATTATGACAAATTAAATTATTAAAAGTTTACAGTATGTGAAGAGGTTTGTGAGTGAGTGAACTAAAATGCTTCATTTTAATATTGTACATTCTGCTAGGGCCGGTGAGTGTGCAAAAATCATTAAAATAAATTACAATTATGTATGAAAAATTGTCTTGTAGTAAAATTTCATTTACATGTACGAGGTGTGTAAATAAAGTAATGAAAGTGTTTTTCATAATTTCTTTACTCAATTGTTAATTACACATTGTCTCTGTCAAGGTAGTAGTCTTGAAAAGCTACACAGTACTGGAGACAGTTTCTCTACCATTCATAGTAATGCTGAAACTCAAATACTGGAGCCGTCTCCAGCTGCTTGGTTACAACTTTTCCAACATTCTCCAATGTCACAGAATGGTGTCCTTTGAGCTTGGGAAACGAAAAAATTTACAGGGTTTTAAGCTTGGCGAATAAGAGGCTTCGGGGATGTTTTTACTCGCTAAAAACTCGTCATAAATCGTAATTGAAGTCGCTGTGTGGCTAAAGGTATTGTCGTGATGCAGCACCCAGCTGTTCTTGATGTTCGGTTTCGTACGAATGATCCTTTTTCTAAATCTTTCAAGAACTTCCCAGTAAGAAAGTTCGTACACTCTCTGGCTTTGAAATACAAATACCTAGCGGATGATCCTTTGAAAATCAGTTCAGAATGTCTTAAATTCCCTGAAAATCTGGGCCATTGACTGTCTTCATTTCAAAAGTTTCCGTTAGCCACTGTGCTCTAGTCTGAAACAAGATTTAATAGCGCATCGTTACTTGATATTTGTATCACTCATTTCCAGAATGTCCTAGAAAAGGAGATGTCAACGATGTCGTCAAATCAAACGCTACGTCACTGGTCTCATTACTTTTTGTACACACCTCGTACATGTGATATACATTTCAAAAACTTCGTAGAATAAGTAGTGCCGAGTGCCTTCTGTTTATATGCAATGTCTTCCTACAAAAATTTTCATCAAGATCAGTTTTTACGTGAAATTGTTCGACCTGTTAAAATACACCAGATGGTTAATTATAAAGATTTAGCATAAAAAATTATAATTTGTAAAAATACTAAGAGGTTTGCGAGTGAGCAAAGCCAGGTTCGATATTAACTAGTAGATTAAACACATCCAGATAGATGATGTAAGATGACCCAAATTAAGTATGCAGTAGAAAAGACAGCCAAACGAAATCGTAAGATTTATTTTCTAATAAGTATACACATATGCAGTACATACGTGTGCTTGGGAAGATTTATGCTATACTGGCGAAGAATGGGAACAGTTTAGAAAGAGAAACCGGCCACGTATATACTCGTTTGCATATATTACGAATATTACTGAATTATTCCCCTTTATTAATTGTCTTTTGTAACAAGGCAGTAAAATTAATTTATCAACTTCTCTTCAGCTATTGATTTCAATTACGATTTCTGCACCAATAAGCATATCTATTTCTCTAGGAAAACCACTTTTCTTGACCAGACACGTTGGCATGCGAAATGTGGTATATTTTTTACATTTCCGTATACGGAGTACGTAAAATATGACTTTCTTCCCTCACTCACCACTCCTTCATTCGTACTGAGAATTAGCTAGGTTTAAACAATATATAACAAGTACATATTTTAAAAAATACTTGCATGTCAATGTATATAACACTGACTGAAGAAAGCTTTTTTTGTATAATTATTGAAATTTCAAAATTAATATTTAAACGTTTTATTTATGTCAGAGTTTTATATTGTAGTATGTCTTAATAAAGTTATTATCTGAATAACATAACCTCAAAAAATTCTAAATGTCAAAAAAATGTTAGTGTAGACCTTTTATGCATAGAACATAATATCGAAAGCCCATTTTTAACAAACCTTTTATACAATAAAGTAATATCTATTGTTTTGTTTGAACCATCTGCAAAGTCGTTTGGGCAACGTTCATTAATAAGAAAGCATTCTTATTTAAGCTTTTTGATATCTCTTTCTGAGTTCTCCAGGGTTTTTATTTGTGACTCTTTTATTTAATACCTATGCAAACGATCTCTTGGAACGTCTTGATTGCTAGCCTATGTCGACGATTTAAAAAATCTTTCATAGCATTAATACACTTGAGAGTAGTAGCAAGCTTCAAATAAATCTGTGCATTATAGATAAATGTGTACACATAACCAGATTCAGTTCAATCAAACAAATGCGCTATTCTTTTTTCGAATCACACTTAAGCCTTTCTAAGCATATAAGTGAATTAACCGTTAAGCTTTCAGAACTCTAGCGTTCCTTATTCGGTCGTGCAAGGAGTTCAATAACCTGTACACGTTCAAGATCTTCCACTGCTCTCTTGTGCGGTCCAGAATGGAATACGCTTAGTTCTCTTCTTATCATTATCAGCAGTTACTTCTGGAACATGTTGAAAAGAGGTTTCTGAAATATTTCGTATAGAATTGATAGACATTATTCTGCTTTTGTAACGGAATACGGTAGTCTACTCATTAGACATAGTTTCTGAATCCTTTGTTTCAGCATAGAGAAAGATTCTTTTTAATTCGCAATAATGACGAGACTGAATATTAGAACCCTGCAACTTGCCAATACCTAGGGCAAAGAATAATATTTTATAAAGCTCCATTGGTGCACATACATATGTAGAAGTGCTTGTAGTTTGTACAGTGACCCATTTCGCATGTATTTTTAATTAGTTACGGATTTTATTGTTTGGTTGAGTGCTCTTACTTTGTTTTCTGCTTTATAGCGTTCATGATAAATTGGTGCCTGTGACGTGACGCTTAAGAATTGTTCATAACACTTTTTTCCATCACAGCGTTAATAATAACATTACTAATGTTATCGCCGCTTTCCATTGTAATAAATAACTGTTCCGTTTTGATTATATTTAGTTTCTCTACTTCCCTTTTAATTAAACTGAGATATAATTACATAATACCCGATGCTAGTCTCTGCTTCTGTCATCTCGTCTATCATAAAAAAGTAAGGAAATGATTACGAGGCTTAATTTATGTTTAAGTTATGTTCAATTTTGTAATAATACTTCTATTTTTAACTATTGATCCTTGTAATATTTTTTATTCTATGTTGATAGCTTCCTTCTTTATAATGTTTTTTTATTTAGTGGTCATATTAAATAGTTATTATACAAAATAAATGTATTCACAGAACCTCGTAACTAACAGTTATTTTTGAGATCATCTTGTACTTCATCAATAACATTTCTTACTCTTATATAAAAATATATATTCTTCGCCCCGGCAAGATCGTATCGTTATTATTACCAACTAGCAGCACGAAATCACTTATTTAATAACGTTAGTAGTCTCGCTCATGCACCATTCAATTACCTCTTGTTATTAATTAGAGAAAATATTCTGCGCTCATGGCTTTTCTACGGCCGTAAGTCGTTAGACAGATGTCCATCGTTCCTAGGCAATCGAAATATTTCGCAATAACCGTAGTATGTATTTCTTCTTAAAAGATCTTAAGCAAAGATAAACTGCATACTACCAAGTATTAAAATATACTCAGTAAATACAATTTACGGAAAGCAGACGTTCCTCGTTTATATAGCAGGTGTAATTGTATGGCAGTTACGTTTCTTAGAGAGCGCTTTCAAAGAAATTTCCTTGATATTTTAGACACGTAAATTTCCTACAATACGAATCTAATTGAGTCTATTTTTAACAGGACTAAGTTATGTCGTTCTCGATATGACATCCTTTTCCTGTTTTTAAATTTTGCCAGTTCACTTGATATTATTCTATACATGCATATAAAGGGTTTTCCAATAGGGACTTGACAACTTGTAATTCAATTTGTGAACGCGCCCTTTCACTAATCATCGAACTGTCACTGTCAATTTATTCAGTAAACTTAACATTTTCATCATGGTAAAGTACACGAACGAACAACGTCTGCAAATTATAAAAATTTACTACAGAAATTCGGAGTCTGTGATCGCTACTTTAAGAGCGTTAACTCCGATTTTCGTTCGTAATTCTCGCCCTAGTAGACAGGCAGTAACAAGTTTAGTGCAAATATTTGAGTCTACATATTCGTTGTGTGATGTTGCCGTGCCAGTGAGACAACGGGTTGGTCGAAGCGTCGAAAATATCGCTGCCGTTGAAACGTCCATAGCAAATGAACCAAATCAGTCAATTCCATGGCGTTCTCAAGAGTTGGGCATCGCCCAGACCACTTTATGGCGAATTTTGCGTAAGGATCTTGGTTTACACACATACAAGATCAAGCTGACTCAAGAATTGAAGCTGATGGACCATTTGAAGCGACGTACGTTCTCCGATTGGGTTCTGGAAAAGATGCACCAAGATGATCAATTTCATCGCAAAATCATTTTCAGCGACGAAGCTCATTTTTGGCTCAATGGGTTCGTCAATAAGCAAAATATGCGTTATTGGTCGGGTGAAAATTCACATGTGCTACATGAAACACCACTTCATCCACAAACAATAACCGTTTGGTGCGGTTTGCATGCCGGGGACATATTTTTTCGTCGACGATAATGATCGTCACGTTACTGTGAATGGTAATCGTTATCGCGCCATGATTACCGATTACTTTTGGCCCGCATTGGAAGATATGGACTTGGACAACATGTGGTTTCAGCAGGACGGTGCCACAAGCCACACAGCACACGTTACAATCGATTTATTGAAGAGTAAGTTTGATGAGCGTGTTATCTCAAGAAATGGACCAGTCGATTGATCGCCTCGTTCGTGCGATTTAACGCCTCTAGACTTTTTCCTTTGCGGCTACGTCAAGTCATTGGTCTATGCCAACAAGCCGATAACGTTGGAAGAGCTCAAAGCCAACATTGAACGCGAAATAGTAGCCGTTTCGGCCGAATTGTGTGGCCGAGTCATCGAAAATTGGGTCTAACGAATCGACCGCTGCAAACGTGCCCGCGGTGGCCATATGAACGAAGTCGAGTTCCATTCATAAATGTTTTGATTGTACTTCAACCCGATAATAAAGTTTTTGAAATATCTCAAATGGTCTGCATTTTATTTTGAAAAAAAGTTGTCAAGTCCTTATTGGAAAACCCTTTACATACAATCGTGATTCTTCGAATGGTTTAATGTCTTCAGAATCTGTAAGGGTTTTTAGTAATGCAAAATAAATTTTCTTCGATAAATTAAAATTGTTCAAAGTCATGAACTGGACATCCTAAATATGGGTGTTCGTTCAAAAATATTGGAATTATTTGAGATTATATTTCTAAATCGGTACCAAAACTGTTCAATAGAAATGTTGAGCAAAGTTAATTTAAATAAAATGAGAGGAGTACATAAGGAGAATAAATGAAGAGTTATATGACATCTATGAGGAGTCAAAGATCAACAAGTCATACTAAAGTCTAGAGGTCTGTAGTAGTTGGGCTACATAGAAGAAACGACAGAAAATAGAATAGTTTAGGATGAAGTCTGAAAGATGCCAACCAATCTATGGATTTAAGAAACATGAACGTTGATAACAACCAGAGAAGAAAATAAAGAAAAGCGAAAAGATCAAAATATGCCCTTCATATAATAAATAGTTTGGTATATTTGAAAAAAATAAGAAATAAGAAAATATAATATGAAAATAATCAGAACACGAACAGAGAACAATCGGATAATGATAAACTTATGTATATTAAACAAAAATATAAGCAATATGAGCTCGTAAATGGAAAACATTAAAATAATAGAAGTGTGTAATTCACATAAAAATAGTACTATTAAAAAAGCGAGACTTAACGAAGACTTACAAATCTTTTAAAAACAATTGAAAATTGTGAAACAATAGTGAGAGGAACACATCATGGAATTAGAAAGGACACTTCTACAACAAGCTATTAAGTTCTGCAATACATATTTCGAGATAATAGATAAGACGAAATAAATAAAAGGAAAACAAAATTATATTGATTCCGAGACGGTATAAAAGTAGAAATTTTGAAAATAAATAAAAATGGGATAATCAAAGGGAAAAAATAAAAATACAATAGCAAAAAATTGTAGAGAAAGTTTGTAACGTTAACAGACGAATAAATGTCCAATGGAGAAGGTAAAGGAAAGGAAAGGATGACGTTGATATAAGCGTGCGAAACTGCTGAAAGAAGGAAAAGTTGAGAGTTGAAGTGATAGAACGGATAACTAACGTAAGTTATAAAATAATGGAAAGAAATATGTGAAGATACAAAAAATGATTGACAACTATTTGTGAAAGATTTTTTGAATGAATGTAAAAATTCGACACTGCTTGAATACACATCTATAATATCGAAAAAAGCAGGCCGATAGCCCAGAGGTAAGTCACTGGCTTTTTACCCAGGTGATTCAAGGTGGTTCAAGACCGATGGCCTACACTCCGGGAAGAATTTTCGTGCTTTTCTATTACCGTTTAAGCGAATTCTGAGAGACAAAGATCTTAAGTCGTACCACAAGCACGGATGTAATAATAACGCATTGTCTGCCGAAGCTCACGGTATTTGGCATTAAGCTATTCGGCTATGTGAAGACATGAATTATTATTATACGATAACCTATTTAAGTTCGTAATGTACATAGTAAATAATTTCAAACGAAATAAGAAGGTAGTAAAGTTTGAATGGAAGCGTTGTAATATTTTAATGTTAAAAATCTTTGCATTCTCCAAAAATATTCGTTACAAAGAGCACTAAAAGACTTTTACAAAATGGGTTGTATAGGTTCAATGTAGTGAAACCTGTTCAAGCTTACACTTTTGTCGACAGCAGTCTCTCTGTTCTAGTCGATATCGAACTGTGGCAGTATAAATAACTTGCCATGTTATCTTGATCAAAAATGTAGTGTTGGACAATTTTACCCCTAGTTATGTTATATTAACAGTTCATTAGAACCAAAACCAATTCTCTCTCTTCACTTCTATGGATATGACTTCGAAGCTTCGAAATAGAACTGTTTTGGTGATTCAACAGTGTGGAGAGTTTAAAAAAGATAACGTATTTTTTACCATAGTAGCCAACATTAGTAGATTAGGTGTCCCGATGGCTTCCAATTTAGTATTTGATGTAAACGCGTTTAGACTTTCAACAGTGCTAGTTGAAGTATTTTTTCCAGATGAAAAGTTTGAGTTAGTATTAGATCTTCGAGGTTTTAATCTGGAAAATATTAGATACACTGTGACTCAGAATATAATTGAAGTTAATACATTACAGAGTGAACGAGATTGTGATAGAATGAGAAACTTTTGGAAAGTCTATGACTATGTCTCGGAAATATCCGTTATCATCAAATATAATTTCATAAAATAGCGTATGTAGCTTGTAATCAGATGAAGTTCAGTACTTAATGGCTCCTCGGTAAATAAGAATATGCCTAAAAACATCTGAACAAGAATATTGATGCCTATGTGGAGTATGTGGAGGAAATGGCGTCTATGCTAGATGACTGTTCGCATCTTGCCCGTTATCGAGAACGTTAACGCTTTAAAGAAGGTGCTCGAGTGCAACAAGAATGTAAATTATCGCCAGATAGAAGAAAGTTTACACATTTATATCTTGAAAGTTCATGCCATCCTGCATGAACATTTTAGAGTGAGAAGGGTTCATTCCTTTCGAATTTAATCAACTACGTTTCATGATGCAATGAGATGCTCTAGAAGTTTAAGAAAGGAACATTTCGTTATGTTACGAGCGTCTTGATAGGTGATAAAGCGTAGTTTTTCTGTTACGACGTGTCAACTAGAGCACAAAACAAAGTCTGGCTTTTTGAAAACGAAGACATGGTTGTAGTATACGAACATTTCGAAACGTTAAGAAGAAAAGGTGAACGTCTTCTATACCGTCGTCTTAAAGTGGTACGCTGAGGAGTGTCGCCCAAAGTTATTGAAGAACATTCGTCTTCACTCGAGATCAGACACCTACTTTTTCCATCACAACATCGCTCTTGGAAAAATGCTAGAACATCGGCCCTACCTCCCACACAGTGCTTCATACGATTTTGATTTACTTCTCTATGTGAATATTAGGCTGAAAGGGAGGAATTCTTCCAATCATGATATGACGTGTGTGTCCAGCTTTTGAAAGGAATGTGGAAATGTTGGTTTAGAAGAATGGACAAACTTGTATTTCTTTCGTCTTTCGTTTATTTTTCAGGGTCATTATTAGACTTGTTTTAGATTAATTCTATGACTAAATATTATCCATTCAGATTTAATATTACTTTCGTTAATTTGAATTCTTTATAAAATGTATTACATTTTTATTTACTTATATTTCAGATATGACGAGATAGATATTTCTTTATACAAACATATAGCATATTATTATATAATAAACTAACTTAATATGATATTACATATCTTAAGAGTAACTTATACTTCGTAAATTCATTTTAAATCTCTTCGAATATGCATTCGTAATATATTAAATGTATATATGTAATACAAGTTAATTTCAGAAACATTTATAGTTTAAAAATAAACTTTAATTTATTTAACAACCTTCGCCGCTAAAGAACATCTGCAGAAGTAATTGTTTATAAATATATTGTATCTACATACACATCTATTTTTAGATCTTGAGCTTACAGTTTGTTCAACGGGTAAATTTTAAAATCTTAAAATTGAACTGAATTAATGCCAGTAATAAATTTGCGTTATACTTTGATTAATATTTAACAAAAATTACACGATAATGGATCAGAATTTATCAATTGGAAATACTGTTAATGTACATTAAATGTTGATTATAACGACTAGCATTATAAAATGCTTCAGTATCCAGTCATTAATAAACATACATTCAAGATACTTAAATTATTAGATAGGCATAAAGAGGTTGTTCAGAAGGAAATCAAGAAGCTAACATTTTTTATCGACACTTATTCGATATCGGCTCCCTACGCTGAGATATTTCAGTCAAAATATGTATATAACAAGGATTTTAAAAGACTTTTTGTACTCGCTAATAAAGTCGCCGTAAGTGTGTGCGAAGTTAAAAGTGAAAATTACATAAAATCAATCAATCATTGTTATAGTAACAAAGTGCAATCACTTAAACGTTAATCTGACTTAAATGTGGATTAATTAAAACTTGTAAGTTTCACATTTATTAAAAGCTATTTCTAAAAACACTGACTCCATCTATTTGTTATATTTATAAATATTAATTCGATGAAGATATTATAGATAACTATAAATGAAAATATAACCTAAACATTAGTGAATTGAATGCAAATCTATGCACCAATCATCAAAATATATTGTAATATACCAGCTCTATAAGTTTAAGAATTTGTACTTTGTAATGTATGTAAATATAACAAATATTTTGAAACTGGGGACAGAACAAATCTATGAATTTATTAGGAACTAAAAAAACTAATAAATGTAACAAAAATCCCCTATTTATTTGACTGCGTTTTAACGCTAACAATGTGATGTATATTGCTGTGGTATATATTAATGGTTATTTGTTGATGATGGTGCAAACATCTTTTCCAGTATTCACGGAAATAAAGCACTCGCTCGCTTCGTTCGTTCGTGCTTTAAATCTGCGCCCGTGCTGGAAAGTTATCTTCGTGCACTCAGCTTGTAAATAACTATTTCCAGCTTCCGTTTTAACATTTACTTCAGTACTATCCTTCCGTTAGAATAAGACAAATAAGACAGTTACTGCAGGCCAGATTGGACGACTACTTAGCTTGGACAATAGTTGTAATATATTTGCCTCTATGAGGCAAGAAATTCCTTATTACCTTAATACCTCTACTATGTATAGGTATTTCGACAACTAAGTTGTCGTCATCAGCAGATTGTTGGTCACAGTATAGCAACTGGGTTCGCGGTAAAATATACAGAAAATTCAGTGCACTGCTACTTAATATACGGAATTTTCTCATCAGCAGACTATCAGAGCACTACTTTCCGCTATAACCAAACATTCATTCGGTGTGTTTGGTTATGAATTAATAGTCTGCTAATGATGACAACTTAATTGCCGAAATACGTATACAGAGTACGAACATTGATGTGGTAAGGGCTTTTTTGCTCTCTTCATTAGTTATTTGCAAATTTGGCATTTTAAAACATTACTGTAATAGAATAAGCTGTTTTGGCTATTCCGATAAGTCAATATTTTATTCAGTTTATTATGCAGGTAAGCTGAATTGTAAAATTTCCTTGTTCATAATAATTCCCTAGGTGGCAGATCAACAGGCACATTTTATTATTATATGTACATACATATTGTAAAATTTTATAATTTGAGTGTATTCCCTCTTTTATATCACGTCGACTGTAATATTTTGTGCGTTGAGTTTTCCCTTTTTAATTATTACGTATGTAACAAAATATAGGGTTTAACAACTTAATGTACTTTCCTATTCCAGAAAGTGGGCAATTTTTGGGTTAATATTGCTAGAACGGCATGTAAATTTTACTAGTGATAATAAAATTTATTATACTGTATTGTATGTCCTTAACATTATGAATCTCTAAGAGTAGTGGCCACAATCAACTAGTAATTTGCAGAGACCTATCGTATTTCACAGTGAGTAGGCACAAGTATAATAAATTCATCACATCAATAGTAAGCAACGATTTAATACATCATGAAATTTAGTATAAGGGTTGTAACCAAGTTAAATATTATACATAAGTGCTAAATAGATAATTTCAAGATTAGGGCTTGTATTTTCTCACATTATTAGCTGTCAACAATCAATTTAACAATACCCTGAGATTTACGACAGCAAATAGGGTAGTAAACGTTGATCTAGTGTGTTAAAGTGTAAGGCAACCAAGACTCTCATAGAGTCTGCTATTGCCAGAATTCTTGCAGCTGTCGCCAATACCTTCTCTAAAACCCAACGTTCAAAGAACTGAAATTCTCGTCCATGAAACTCTAGAATCTTATCCAAATATAGTTATACTTAAAGCTAAGAGGACCAACGCGACCGTGGTTCTGGACAGTGATGAGTAAGAGTGAAAGATATATTTTCTACTTAAAAACGGTTTCTATGGATTTTTAAGACAAAATCCTATTATATGAATCGAACACTCTATTATTGCCTCCATAAAGTTCTTTTATATCCGTATCGAGTCTCAAAAATTTCCCCTACGCAACAACACTAATACGCCTTAACTCCATGGTATGTATATCTAAAATTCACAAATTTAACCATTCTTTTACGTCGTATGGTTAATACTTTAAATAATACTACCTTAAAACAATCTAAATGTCTTGCAAAACTTTTCATTTCTTACATAGGCAACAATTATTTATTATATATATGTATATATATATATATATATATATATATATAAAAGCTGACAGTTAATGCTCAGAATTTACTGACAAGTTTTCATGTGAAATGTCTGTTTACCAAAGTCCCTATACTTCGCACCATACAAATAATCATAGAGAGACCAAGTGGAAACTTGTCTGACCTCTATATATTTTCATCCATAAGTTTCCAAATTTTTCCTTTTGTCACTAAAATTTTCATGGCGATACTCGCGAATTCTTTATTCGTATAACCATAGACTGAATTACTAATGATGACATCTTTGTTATGTGGTTATATAGACAAAATTCCCTGAACAATTTCCGTACTTTTCTGAATTCCCAATACAGTATCATTCACCGCCGTAACTAAACGAAGCGTCTATTCAATTTATATGTGTACATTCTACCATATATTAAACTTTTAGAATTTAATGTGTTTTTGACGTTAATTTATTAACAGAAAAAAGCTCAAATTCGAATTACATTATTTCCAGGAAGAACGGCACCTTTGTCTCTATAGTTTACATTTTGATAATTACAGTTTCTGTATACAAAGCAGTCTCTGATGCTATTTATTTTATAGACTTGAGTTGTATATGAAAACGTTTAAAAGGGATTCGGAATTTATTCGCTTAAAGTGGCAAATAATAGCTTAGTTGCTCGCAAAGTTTATCTTTAGTGAGTTACGAACTTTATATTTAAATGCATAAACGACGCTAACTGTATTTGCTACGTAGCACTGACTCCACATTTTCTACTAGAAAACCGAATAAGGAAAGTAAACCTTTTGTCCTAAAAAAATGCTTAACAAGGGGTATAGTAGTAGTTTCCTTGAATTTGGCTAATGTACAAAGTATATCATTTTATTGGAGAAAATGCGCATATACAGGTATCAAATGGGGTACCTTTATTTCTGCAGCAACATTTTTTTTTAAATAAAATTAAAATTTTGAATAATTATTCATTTTTTATTATTTCCTTTTAATATTTTTGATTTTTGTTTTTTAAAATCAAAAATATGCTCGGCAATAACTTAACAACATTAGTAAGATTTTAAATTAAATTTTGTTATAGAGAAAATTTTATGGAATTAAAATAAACAGGACTTTTCGTACGCGTTCAACATTTCATTTCCCAATTACCATAATGGGGGGCGAATTTAAACTTCTCGTTTTAGTGGAGCAAGCAAAAATTACATCAAATCAGTACATCATTATTACAGTAATAAAGAACAATTAACAAAACGTTCATTAGAATTAAATTTGATTAATTAAAAATTTGTAAATTTCGCGATATTTATTAAAAAGGATTTTAAAAAATACTATCTGCATTTGCTATCAATATCTATAACTATTATTTCCATAGATATTTAGATATGAGAAATATTTCGAAGCTGGAAACAGAACTAATCTACGAATTTATTAAGAACTAGCAAAACAGGCGAATACAGTAACAAATCTTTAGTTTAATATTTATTTTATTGACTTTTAGAGCTACATTATCGTATATATTAATATTAATTGTACACTTGTTACATTGTGGAATTAATGTGTGAATTAATGTTTTATTCCTTTCTGCAACAGAATGAACAGAAGTAGAAATGATGTCTTGTTTGTTGAAGATGATATAATTTTATTGGCTGTTCATTTTATTGAGAGAATCTCTTAATATCCGTCTGCTACAGAAGAAAACTTCTACCCGCCAAACTGCTTAACTGATAACAAATTTCCACCATAATTTATCAATAATCTATTTGGACATTCTCGGAAGCAACTTATATACTCTAAAGGAGCACCTAATTTTAAGAATTCAGCAACGGACAACGAATGGTATTTAGTCTAGCGTATGTAATCCTATTGGCAAATTTCACATTTTCCGTTACAGTAAGTTAAAGCGAAACATTTTTAACTTTGCGCAACTTATATTTGTACATTTTTATATTTAATAGGCAATACAATCCAGTCATTTCTGATAACTGCAAACTCCCTTTCAATATACGTTTTTGTTGCAGATATAGTTAGAAATATATGTATATTATATCAGGTTAAATAGTCAACATTACGTCAATTTAATCACTGAAGGTTGATATATTGGGTCTGGGAAAAAGTTCGTGGCGTTTTTTCAGTAAAATTCAACTGGTCCCCGCATGGCGCGTGGACGAATTCATTTAAACCGAATATTCTCTATTATTATCGACAATGTTTTGCCATTTTTTTGGTAGATCCATGATCCCATCGGTGAAAAACTTCTGTGGTTTCTGGTCTGAAAAACTGAATCAAGTAGTTTTCACAGGCTTCTTTTGAAACCAACTTAATTCCATTGAGAGAGTTCTGCAGAGATCGAAACAGATGATAGTCAGAGGGTGCTATATCCGGACTGTAAGGTGGGTGCATCAAAACTTCCCGACCACACTCTCTCAATTTTTTACGGGTCATCAAAGAAGTGTGTGGTCGGGCGTTGTCATGATGGAAGACAACACCTTTCCTATTAATCAATTCGGGCCGTTTTCTTTCAATCGCCTGGCGTAATCTCTCTAGTTGTGCACAGTAGAGTTGAGTTTCAATCGTCTGACCAGTTGGAAGTAGCTCGTAGTGGACGATTCCCCTCCAGTCCCACCATACACACAGCATCACTTTTTTTGGCGTCAATGTTGGCTTAGCGAACGCTTGTGACGGCTCACCAAAAATCCACGATCTTTTACGCTTCCGATTATCGTACGTAATCCATTTTTCATCTCCGGTTATTAAACGTTTCAGAAACGGCTCGATTTCATTCCGTTTCAGCAGCGCATCGCAGATGTTAATTCGGTCCATTACATGTTTTTCACATTGTGGAACCCATACGTCAAGCTTTTTTTCTCTTAACCAGCTTTGTGTAAATGGTTCAAAACAGTTTTGTGGTCAATGCCTAGCTCCATGCCATATCGAATTTTGATATGCTTATCTTGTTGGACTTTTTCAGAGAATTTCATCAGATTTTTCAGTGATTGGACGACCGGAGCGTAACTCATCTTTCACATTGAAATTTCCAGAACGAAAGCGAGCGAACCATTTCCGCGCAACAGATTTATAAAGTACCTTCACCGTACACAGCACAAATTTTATCACAAGCCTGCGCAGCGTTCTTAGTCTTATCATAATAATATTGCAGAATATAGCGAAATTTCTCATTTTCTTCTCCATTTTCAAGTGCGAATTTTTAACTTTCCAACCACTTCACCGATTACAATGTTTATACGCTTAATAGGCAATATAATCGGAAGGTCATCTAAAAAACGAGCCGTCGGTGGTGTCGCTGTGACTTGTTGTTCTTTAGTTATCGGCAATAATGCCATCTATCGGGTTAAAAACGCCAACATTACTTTTTCCTGAGACCCAATATAACGCCTTTCCACATTAATTTTCGTATTCTGTATACGTATTTCGACAACTAAGTTGTCATCATCAGCAGATAATTAAACAGTGTCGCACCTGTCGTATCTGTTGATGATGATAACTTAGTTGTCGAAATACGTATACAAAATACGAAAATTAATGTGATTAAATTAATCAGCCACAGGTTCCATCAAAATCACCATCAAATCAATGACGAAATATTGCATTCTCAACGACATATCCTGGGTAATCCATTAACACTGCCTAAAATTCATTGCAGGGCATAATATCTTAATAAATGAGAAAACACTAAGTAGCCTTTTATACACGAAATAGCAAAATATTCAAAAATTATTTGCTATCTGCTTCTGGGCTTCCGGGCTGGAACGGCGTCACTTGTATATCTGCCGACGTTTCGTACCTATTTGTATGGGATATCTTCAGAGCTGAACTACTGCAGTGAAACTCAGTGCAGTAGTTCAACCCTGAAGCCTATACATAATACTCACGAGAAATTTGCATGCACAGCAATTTTTGATCAACAATGAGCAGTCGCGTCGCTCAAGTTGTGTACAGCTTTTCGTAGCCAATTCCCATTCAAAAACATTCAAAATATATACTGTTCGTTTTTTAGAGATGCTTAACACAGACTACGCTATATTAGACGTTTTCAAATAACAGCCTTGGCATTCGTTTTTCACCATAATGTTCATCTTTATAACAATTTCCAGTATACAAATTACATTGCAACTAAGTAATAATAATCAAAAAAGTAATAAACATTCTTTACCAATACAATGTTTGTATCGTAAATACCATCTTTACTAGGAAGAATATAAAAACATAGTGTAGAAACATGGGCTCATCGTAAAGCTACTCAGGAGAAAACCCTAAACATTCTACTAGGTGTCCACACAAACGCTACTATAGTGCTTATAATCTAGAATACGCATTTTTCTTGGGCACAACTCTGCCTTTGACGATGGTTGAAAGCTCACATTTATCTATCTGTTAATGTGCTTTCTTCGATTAAACAGACCACCTCTGCTTATTCTAAAGGCGACTAGAGAGTATTACAAACAACAATTTTGATCTCGGTAATTGTTAGTTAAATCATGTGGAACCTAGTTTCTTAGTTAGTAAATGGTTTTTGCAAATAATTTAATAACGTCGATTCTTCGATCAAGACTATAATCACTTTACGCTGACATTTTCGAGTATCGACAGCAACTTCATCGCGCGCACTGCAAATAGCTTAAACAATATCTATCGTTTTTCTCCTCAACTGAAACTCATAAAACTTACAGTATCTAGTATGCCTTTTATGCGCTACTTTCTTATTACCAAACACTAAAATCTAAACCGAAAAGTTATAGTTTATACGCGCAAAGTGCGTTCAATAAACTTTATATTTTGTCCATATAAAATCTTGTTAGATTATTATGATTGGATTATAGCCAAACATCTCCACTATTAACACGACATTAGTTATTTGTAGATCTGATCATTCTGCATTACAGACAATAAAAGTGGTCTTCCAGAATATATTTCTTTGATTTTTTCTTTATTTATTTAGTTGTTTCTTGTGTGCAATCTACCCTAGTCCTTGTATATCATGGTCTGATCAAACCGCGTTATTTTCTAATACTTTTTGCAGTGATATTGTAAAAGGATATATAATTAAATGCATGTAGACTAAGGTATAAGTGTCGATTAGCGAAATATGTAGAGGTAAGCAGGAACAAAATCCTAGAAATGTTTTCCATTGATAAATATCTACACTAAATTTTGGAGAATTTCACATTTTAAAATAAACCAAGTTAAATACCAAAAGGTAAGTATCGACAACTGCTGTTCTAGATTTTTCTAATTATAAACTAAATTTAAAAAGTGTATACATAACTGCGTATATACAAGATAAATTCATGGCGTAAGGATCAAATTCTGGCTTGAATTTATGGAGATTACATTTCTTTATCTAAATATGAAAGAATCAAATTTTTTTACAAAATTAGAAATTTAATTTTCAACGTCAAAGAAAAAAAAAAAGGAAAAAAATGCCCGAGTTCTTTTTTTAATATTTAAAAGGTCGGAAAAACAGTCAGAACCTTAAGCGGACGGACAGGTTAATGTTTAAAATTAATTAGAAAGATTATGATATAACTAGAGGCAGCGCGTTTGTGCGAATGTCGAGCATGAATCTTCTCTGAGTTCATGGAAGTTAATTAATTTTCTTTTTTTTTATTATATCGTGATATCAAGACAGAAATAACAGAAAAATAACACCAAATTTAAGAGGATAAGCAAGAAATATATGTTGCAAGAAAAATAAGTCTTTTCTGAAATGGAAGTAACTAGTTTAACGTTTACACGAATTTTATATGTGAGCACAAGTCGAAAGAATTATTCTTTAATTTACTTGCAGATAATCTCCTGAGCTACTATTTCTGAAGCGTATTCCTATAATCTCATTGCATATAAAATTTTTAATGAATTTAATAAATAAAATATAAAATAAAATTACTGTAGTTTTAAAATTCCCCCCCAAAAAGAATTTTTAAAAATATGCATCCCTGGAATTAATGGGTATTAGCAGCGCCTCGAAAAATTCATTAGATAATTCAATTCTTTTTAGAAAGATTAGGCTAAATGTTTCGGGATGCCAACAAAATAGACAAGAATAGGAAATTACATTGGATAACAGGGCAAAATTATAAAGCAGCAATTTCGAAAGAGCAGATTGAGTTGGAAGTAGTCAGAAATGTTCGCAAACATTCGAAAGGTTTGAAGGAAAACGGTAAACAAAAACAAAAGGTCACTTAACAATATGTGATGAATAGTATGAATCAAGCTGCGCCATAAACGATTTCAGTTTCAGTAAGGCAACTTTATTTATCGGTAAAATAAACGCTAATTATATTTTAATCTATGATATATTCGCCATTATTTGCAATTACTTATTGTTATTTATCGGGTAAATTATTTATGTTTTGGCGTAAAATTTAGTTGATTTTCATGTAGAAAAGTTTTTGGAAAACTCTTAGAATTTTTTTTCATTGAAACATTTTGTAAACACCAAAAAAGATAATATTATGCAAGGTAACATGAGTATGGCAGGTGAGGTAAAGGAAACTAGGTAAGCTATAAAATTTTTTCTTATATTACCGTCGTAGTTAAAGTGTAAAATGTTTTTCCATCAAATTTTTATGAATACGCTGCAGTTGATGGGCGTAAAAATCTGCTCTGTTTTATTGCAGTTCAAAACGTATATAATAATACCACAAGGATACCACGAATAAGATTTTACTTCCATGTAACTCACCTTGAATCTCCGGCAATCTAGGCAATCTGTCGCAGAGAAACCCGAACTTTTCAAAATAAAAACAAAAGCTTACTGTCGATGCCTTTTAATGGCTTTGACGTCGACGTAACGCTGTCCTTTCATCGGCAAATGTAGTTTGGAGAATAGATAGAAATCACAGAGGGCCAAATCCGGTGAACAAAGTGAAAGGTTGTTGGTTAAAATGCCATTTATAGTTAGAAAATCAGTGATAAGCGTCGAGCGATATGGTGCTAACATTTTTACGATATTGAGGGCGCACACGACGAATACTCGCCAAAAGACACTTCATAACACGAAGATAATATACAGCATTGACAGTTTAGCTAGTTAGTACAAACTCTTTCTGTACTATGCCTCTCGAATCATAAAAACATGTCTTCACTTTTGACTTCTCCAAACGTCTCTTCTTCGGTCTTCCATTCAGAGCTTTGACGTTTGGTCTCTGGATTATATTGAAAACACCACGTTTCGTCACCAGCTACAATAGATTACCTGAAGTTTT
Organism: Dermolepida albohirtum; assembly: GCA_031893035.1. Classification (NCBI taxonomy): domain Eukaryota; kingdom Metazoa; phylum Arthropoda; class Insecta; order Coleoptera; family Scarabaeidae; genus Dermolepida; species Dermolepida albohirtum. Next base: position 5,980 of record JAVIWB010000095.1, on the reverse strand, counting down.
CGTCCTTTTTTGAGTCTTTAATCAAGTCTGTATAATGTTGAATTCAGTTAGCTGGTGTGATACAAACCTGGCAGAAATCCTTCTCAATTCCAAATGCTGTGGAAAGTACGATGAATTGAATCTTTGGAAATATTTAATTCCATTCCCACGTATCGCAATGAGGATTTCGGCTCATTTCTGATAATTTCAGGTACAAGTTCGATACTACTTTACATAGATTTTTCTGCACCAAGATGTTCATCGTCATTTATGTCCGTTTTTAAATCGTTTAGACCACTCATACACACTCACCATACACTTGCTTCATCAAACTAAATGTTTCAGTAAACGATTTACCGAGTTTAAAACAGAATTTGATATTTGGTTTTTGTTTAAAATTAATTTTTCGACCAATGTCAATTACACACTGTTACTTTATGCGCAATTTCTGTGCTTCTAATGATAAAATGGTGAACGATCCACCTTACCGATGCATATTTTTTTAATAGATAACCCCATTAAGAATTACTATTTTAAAAAAGTTCGGTTTTCTCTGCAACAGACTATCTATGTACATCGGGCGTCGCGATGTCAAAAGCGTATAAATAATGAGATACTGCAATACAGTATGAAGAAATACTGATATGCAATATGTAATAATGACGTTCGTCGTGTTATAATAATGTTACAATGTTTTTTAAACTGAGTCAACGTGTCTGTGAGAGAAGTATTACTGTTAATATCTCTCGATCTGAGTTTTTTCGTAATGGTAAGAACGCAGAAATCTAGAAAGCAGGGGTACACGGCTCGATAGAAGATGGTTTAAAAGAATATCTATGGAAGAAATGGATGATGAAAAGAGAGCGGTCGAGGAAAAACTAGTTGGAAGAATAAATAAAAGTTCTGGGGGAACTAGGAATCAGGGAGTGGAATTGGCTCTAAGTCGACCAAAAAATTAAAAAGAAGAGTAGAAAATTTTGAAAGTAAGGGTCACTAAGCTTGTAGATGTGAGATATATATATATATATATATATATATATATATATATATACTATATAACAGTAGATATAAAGAGCGATAATTGATTTGTTTTGAATATATCAAAGAAAAAATGTCTGAAACAAAAGCACTTAAGCAACTCTTACAATGAAATCTAAAATGTACAAGACGGGGTAGGCCTAGAAAAAGTTGGAAAAGCGGAAAGGAGGATAAGAAAAATATCTCCGGAACGATAGAGAGGGATGGTGATTGAGTATCGGAAAAAGTGGAACGTTACGAACGGTACCATGCTTTGATAAAAATAAATGGATGCTTGTGTATATGTTTAAAAGCTTAAAAACATACTTTTAAAATTAGCTGAATTACTTTAAATCTCGAGATTGCAGACCATTCATGTCAATTGGCATTAATCGTAATTCTAATCGCAAATTTGTATATGTCGATAAATCACTTTAATGTTACTTTTCTCATTTAAAGTGTACACCACTAATGTTAAATGATGTTAATAATGATGATGTTTTGACTTACTTCGATTTTGGAAACAGCACAGACAATCGTTGTATCTACGATAGTACTTGGATGCGTTGTATAAATAACATAATACCAATGCCTAATTATAAATGCTTCTAAAAGTGAAAAGCGACACTGCCCAAGGTATGTTGAATATGCGCTTGTGCTACTCCATTTACGTCAAAATATTATTAATGCAACGCCTTCTAAAAGTTACAACCAAATACTTCTCGAATGACAGTATTTATAAATCTAACGGGCCGATTTAATACTATCCACTATTAGATCGTGGCACCCGTGTACTCCATTTGAAATCATCAAGGTGCGTTTGAAAAGGATAAATACACTTGTTTAATAACAAACACGGGCTTGGTACTCCTTCGTTGCACCTGTTCAGCTAGCATTTACGACTTACAGTTACGAAGGAACTGCGGTTCGTTCATAGCAATAACAGAAGTAGTGTATTTCGTAATAAAATCCAAGCGCGCATACATTATTTTTAACAAATATACTGCGGTTTTATATATAAATATTTTCTTTTCCTTACTTGACACAAACACATACGTACATATACACACGAGCACATAATATAAGATTATGTATTTTATATGTATTTCAGGCCTGCAGGTGTCTGCAATATAATGTTTCACAATATTACTAATGCGGAAGCTTTCTGTGGTAGAAATGTGGAATATGACGCCATTCAAATAAATTCAGGAACGACGCGACTAGTTTTCCTAATGTCCATCTTCTATATAATGCGCATTTAATACTCTGTCCAAGATAAAATATAAAGAAATTCTAATTTATGAAGGTACAGTCAGCTATGAAAGTTTTCATCAGTTTCAAGCAGTAAATAATAAGTTGTAGTATTTATTTACTTAGGAAGACATTAACACATCAACTAGGATGCAAAAATAAATTTTGTTAAAATGACAAAACATTTTAGAAGATTGCATGTACACAAAAAGTAATTAATACAAAAAAAGGTTCTCAACCTGAAAATTCAGAAAAATTTGAAACTTTGTATGTGAGTAGCCGATTTTAGTGCGTGCTTAAAACTATTTTTTAGTGCGAAAAAACTTGTCGAGGGGGTGAAAACTTCGGTCTTCGTTAGATCAATTTTCGGATTTTACTGTATACTTCCATAATAAGAATATATACTATATTAGTGTTATATACTAAAGCTTTTTGATACTAAATCACATATATGAGTAATATATATAAGTAATTTAAAAATCAAAAGTTTATCCACATCCTGGAGCACTATAAAGAAATTTAAAAATATTATTGCATAACACGAAATAGTATTTAAAATGGCGCTAACTACAAAACAAAATAAATTTATAGTAACAAAATGTTATAAAATAATGCTATATGAGTAGGTACTGACTGGTTGGCAACTAAGTACTTTCGGTTTTTACTGATAGAGAGCGTTGCTTTATTTTTTGTATAACGTATGTTAGTGCTGTACTTTACCGTTTGTCGCGTGATACTAGTCACATTGACTTCAGAAGCAAGTAGTTCGTGATTTTTATTAAAGCTATTAGTTGTGGGTTAATTTTAAATGGAGTGCAGAAATGAACATTTTCGACATATTTTACTATTTTATTTCCATAAAGGAAAGAAAGCTGCTGCGGCTCACAAAAAGATATGTGAAGTTTATTGTGCTAATTGCTTAACAGAGCGCACGTGTCAGAATTGGTATAAAAAATTCCGTTCTGGAGATTTTTCCCTCAAAGTTGAGCAACGTTCTGGTCGGCCTACTGAAGTTGATGATGACCAAATCAAAGTCGTAATTGAAGAGGATCGTTATATAACTGTTCGAGAGGTTGCGGAGAGGCTACATGTATCGCACACAACAATGGAAAAACATTTAAAATGTCTTGGGCTAGTTAAGAAGCTTGATATTTGGTTACCTCACGAATTGAAAGAAATTCATTTAACATAAAGAATCAACTTTTGCGATATGCACCTTAGACGAAATGAAACCGACCCTTTCTTAAAAAGAATCATCACTGGTGATGAAAAATTTTTCCTGTACAGTAACATAGTTCGAAAACGATCCTGGAGCAAACACGATAAACCAGCTCAAACCACATCGAAAGCTGAATTGCATCCAAAAAAGATCATGCTGTCAGTTTGATGGGATTACAAAGGTGTTGTGTTTTTTGAGCTACTTGCATGGAACCAGACGATCAATTGTCTCAATTGTTTATTGTCAACAATTAATAAAACTGGATGAAGCAATCAATAGAAAAACGGCCAGAATTGTCAAATCAAAAGGTTACTTTTCCACCAAGATAATGCAAGGCCTCACACATATTTGGCAACTCGTGGGAAACTATTATTTGGGAAGTGATGCCACATCCCCCATACAGCCCTGTTGTTTAAAAAAAAGTGTTTTATTTTATACTACAAAACCGAAAGTACTTAGTTGCCAACCCAATACATATATAATAATAACACCATTTTATTTAAAACAATTTGAACAATTACATAAGAGATAAATTGTCTACGTCCTAGATGTCTGTATCTTGTTTATGAAAGATACAGTATTTACTAAAAAACAATATTTTTTGTATTGTAAGTTCGAAAGCAATGAAAACGTCATCATTAGTAATGCATTGAATAACGCGAGTAAATAAGATTATTTCTCTGTAGATATAGAAGGATTATTTAAAATACCTGCAGTTACTATTAGCGTGTTAATCATTTTAGATTTGTGCCGAAATGGTAACAATAAATACCGTGAAAATTGTTTATTTATTCAAGATAACATAAATTTTTTGAAAACAAATATACTATTCCCAATTTTGATGAGCAAGGATGACCTTTTATGGGAGTTGATAATAAAAAGCATAAGCGATACAAGTTTTGATATGGACAATAAAATTATGCTGGAATTCTTGAACAAGTACCGCCCTCACACACAATAGAATGTTGACGGAGCCTAATCGCCCACACTCTAAAACCAGCAAAAATTTATAAAGGAAGAAGAAACGTGTTTAGATGAAGCTACAGCAACTGTTACTTTAGACCACAAACAAAATGCCGTTGATTATTGGAAAACTGAATAAAAGTCTTTTAATTCTAATTAAGTTCGACAAGTGTTAATAGATTTTTTAATCGATTCTCAACATTAGAATACACTGGCACTTTTATGAAATGTATTGTTTGTAATATCAACATTTTACCGTACAGTATTTTTGTCTGTAAAAGACGTGTTAATAGGAAACGACACCAGTTAAATGCCCAACGTGAAGTACCATATTAGAAATTTCTATATGACTTTATTTTTATATTAAGTTTGTGCAACATTCCACAAAATGTTGTAGACAATGAAGAATTTCGAAAGTTTTGGAGGAAATACGTTCCGGAATGGAGATTGTTAACAAGAGATCAATTACAGTATAATTTTCCGCGGGTGAAAAACACGATTACGGATGAAATAAAAGCAGAGTTAAAAGATTAACGGATGCAAGAAACAATAGTATTTTAAATGTGAGATTTCTTTGGCTGTTCTTTTACGTAGTAGAATATTACAGAAGACAAACGCGGAAAGGATAGTAGAAACTATAAAACATACCATTGGGAAGTTCAATGTATCGGCAACCTAACTTGTAATGTTGCTTACAGATGGGGGCTCGAATATGATTAAAGCTGAAAAGATACTAAAACGATCTTATCCTCAATTGCTTCATGTAACCTGTTTGCTCTAGGCATGTCATCTTGTAACTGAATTTATTAGAAACAGTTATCCAAAACTAGACCAATTTATATTTTTTACCCAAAAAAGTTTTTATTAAATATCCAAAACGCATTCGTGAGTTTATATAGGCTTCTCCGGACTTTCCTCAGCCACCACGACCAGTATTGACGAGATGAGGAATGTGGCTTAAAGCCGTTATATTTATGAGAAGTTTTTACACATTATTAAACCTTGTATCTTAAATTTAAATCCGCAAGATAGAGCAAATTTCCGAAAATGATTCAATTCTTTTAGATACTATTTCCAAATTAGAGAACATCAAGCTGTCATGAAGCGCTAAGTATAGTATAGTATGGTAGACAAGAGTTTAACTAAAAACCAAGAGTACAAATATGATGCGAAGGTCCTTTTTAAATGTGCGAGCATCACATCATTAGATGCAGAACGCTCCTTTTCCAAATACGCCAAGATATTTTCACCTTGCCGTAGGAGTATGACTGAGTCGGCACTGGAAGGCATACTAATGACACAGTACTACAGCGAATTTTTGCGTCACTGTACATCAACAACGCAAAAAAGAAACTAAAATGGTAAGTAATTACATTTATTATTTGTAATATTGACAGTAACTGAGATGTACGCTACTACGAAAGCACTCGCTTCTGCAACCTTACTTATTACATATTACACTGCCTAATCGCAAGCCTTTCCTGATATGAAATGTTTTTGATTGGATGTTATTCTCTTGGACGAAGCAATATCGTTATATAAACCTTCTGA
>JAVIWB010000094.1:0-13319 GCA_031893035.1 Dermolepida albohirtum | reverse complement strand
TAGCTTCCAGGCTGGAACTACATCTTCAATAATTCTGTTACCGAACGTTTCGTCACCACTTACATGGGACATCTTCTGAGACTGAGTTCCAATACAATAACGAAAACAGTAGCAGTTGTTAAGTCCTGAAGATGTCCAATAGAAGTGGTAACGAAACTGAGACTCAGTCTCGGTGCGACAACGAAAGCAGGAAAAGCAGTTGTGCCTTGAAGATATCCTATACAAGTAATGACAAAGTCAAAATTAAAACAGTATGGACGACTGCGAAAGTCTACGAGCCAAATGAATGCAGTTGAATGCCTTTTTTAAATTATCAATTGATCATTAAAACTATTAAACGTATTTTATTTATTCTTTATATAAATTATACCATTGGATACTTAAATTTAACATTATCGACCGCAAATTCAATATTCACATTTGCATTAAAATGGGCCATTGTTCTCTCAAGCGTTTACGATTCCGCAAGTCATCCTTGTAAGTTTGTAACAGGCGTATTCATGCATATTATTAAATTGTCAATGGAAGGTGTGCAAAGAAATAAATCTAGAGAGATATATCAGATGATTTTCCTAAAACAAAAAAAGCGTCGGACGTATTTAGATCGTTCTTTCTACGTTTTGACGTCATCGAGTTCGTCAAGAAAAAGGGGTTACTGTAAAAATTGTCGCAAACAGGCGTCTTGTCAATCAACCAATAATGTATTTAAAGGGATTATTTTCCGATTTTTCTATCAGTACATACTAGACAATTGAAACGAGTGATATAAAAAATCGTGGTTCCTAAAAAAATGGGGTAACTAAGTAATATTTATTTATATAGTGTAAGAGTAATAAAAACAATTCTGAAATCAAATATTATATTATTTTTTTCAATTCTTATGTTCAATATGCTTTAGATGTTTTACTTCTAGAAATTTTAAAATATTTATTAGATTATATGGTGACATATTTTTTCTAGAGAAATCCTATTAAAGAAGAAATCATCTTCCGTGCAGTTCTTCGTTAGGATTTTGTATCTGATGGCAATCACTACGTCTTGTTCTGCCTTCCCAACCACACAAGAAGATGAAACTGACAGAGAAGTATGTTTCAAGATTAATTTTAAAATATAAAGGCTGTTTCAAATTTCGCGGTTTTTTTAAAGAATAAATAATACACATAATTTGCATTCATTTTCAAAAACTTTTTATTGATAATTGAAGTATCAGTTATGACATTTATATGCGAAAAATAATATCTGCCAAATAGCCTCTTCTTGCAGCTCCACAGACGTCCACTTTTTTGTTAAAATTTTCAATGACATTTTGACATAATTGAGGCTCTATCTCACCAATGACACGAATAATTTCATCTTTCAAAGCAGTAATTGATTTTGGCTTGTTTTTATAAACCCGACTTTTCACATAACCCCAAAAAAAATAGTCTAACGGTGTCAAACCACATGATCGTGGTGGCCAATTAACATCACCGTTTCTTGAAATGTCCAGGAAATTTTTCTCTCAATAAATCAATTGATTCGTGTGCAAAGTGAGGTGTGTCGCCATCCTGTTGAAACCGCATATCCTCTAAATCAATATTCATTAATTTAAGCCACAAAAATTCGGTTATCATTCGACGATATCGATCACCATTGACAGTTACAGCTTGACCAGCAGCATTTCCAAAGAAGTAAGGTCCAATTACACCACCTGATCATAATGCAAACCGAACAGTAACTCGGATGCATAGGTTTCTCATGAATAATTCGTGGATTTTCCTCGCTCCAGATACGGCAATTTTGTTTATTAACATAGCCACCAAGTTCAAAATGTGCCTCATCGGAAAACATTATTTTTTGAGAAAAATCGGCTGGTTGTTGACAAATGAACGACGTTTTAAATGATCTAATGGCTTCAGTTCCTGTGTTATTTGAACCTTATATACCTTCAGAACTAATCCTTGTGTAAAATACGCCATGTTGTTGATCCACCAAGTCCAAGTTGTTGTGAACGTCGTCTAATGGACATTTCAGGGTCTTTAGCAATGCTTTGACGAACTAAACCAAATTTTTTTTGTAAACGACCATTACGACTGTATTTTTCACTTTTTTGATCTTCCACGGGACCGGTCTCTTGAAATTTTTCAATAATTCGACCAATAGTGCTTTCAGATGGACGATTATGTAAACCATAAAATTCACGTAATTTTCTGAAAACTCTTTTCACAGAACGCTGATTTTCATAAAATAATTCAACAATTTGAACGCGTTGTTGTACCGTGTACAAAGCCATTTTTATAAATATCATACATCACACTTTTTAGATGCTCACATACTCAGACAAATTCAGTGCGCCATCTATATTTTATTTATTCTCAAAAAACCGCGCAATTTGAAACAGCCTTTATATGTCTGGATCTTTCTCTATTATTATTTATTAAGCGTATTTGACTTTTTAACACATAATAACTATTAGTAACAAATACGCAGCGTGTTTTTACATAGTTTTACTTCCGATTTTTTAGACGTTTCAGTCTTACGTATTTCTTCATTTTTCATTAACAAATAATGAATAAAAAATATTGTTTTTTGTTACTACGTTTCATAGTACATCTGCTGTCATATTAAACTCTTCGGTTCTCGAGCAAGCAACTAGACTACCACCTCCAACGACGAATGTATTTACTAGATCGCCTGTAACAGAATATGTGACTATTTTAAGTTACAGGGTATGGATATAAACTATATTAACCTACCAACAATGCACTGTGAGGATACATACATTTTTATTTGCTTTTGGGTACATATGCATGATGTATAATTACTAAAAATTTGGTGTAATTATAAATTACATTTAGTGGTATATATGATATATATATATATATACATACATAGTTATTATTTTATTAGAGCAGTTCTTTCTTTTGTGTTTGGGAGAATGCCGGCTGCTTAACACGTTTCATCTAGCTGTTTTTATGTTTATGAAACGTTTGAAATATGAAGTAATTTTTTCAGTTAAACTTCTCGCGCCTCTTTTATATATAATGTCAGTGTCAATAGCATCTTAAACAATATCCGTCAAAAAAACAGAATTATAAATTAATTTCCAGGTGTACCAGAAAGTTATTACCGGTTTTTTCGTAAAAAAAAACTTATTCAAAGTGTTGGCCATTTGATTCTACACATCTTGCCCATCTTTCAGGTAATTTATGGATACCAACCCAAAAAACTGTTTATCCTTTGAGTAAAACCATTCACCGAACCATTTACTAACTTCTTCGAAATTGGCGAAGTGCTGCTCTGCAAGCACGTGTCCCATCGGAAAGGTAATAGTCGGACGGGGCAAGATCTGTAGAGTATAGCGGGTGTTATACTTCGTCCAGTCCAAGTGCTTCCGACACTTCCTTGACCGGGTTTGCTGTATGAAATGGCGCGTCATCGTGCTGTAAAATCACTTTACCATGTTTTCGGGCTCATTCTGGACGTTTTTTTATCAATGCATGGTTCAAATTAATGTCGGTAACGATCAGTATTAACTGTTTCACCAGGTTTCAACAGTTCATAATACACCACGCCACTCTGGTCCCATAAAACACAGAGCATTGTCTAGCGACCAAAACGATTTGGCCTTGGAGCCGATGAGCCGGCTTCGCCAGGTGATAACCATGATTTTTTGCTCTTCGAGTTTTCTAAATAAATCCACCTTTCATCACCAGTCACTATTCGATGCAGAAATGACTTCCAATCACAACTTTGAAGCAGCATATCACAGACGAGTTTTTCGATTTTCCATTTGCCTGTCATTCAATTGATGTGGCACCCATTTTACCATCATTTGGATCTTTCCCATTGCTCGTAATCGATCGCTAATCGTTTCTTGGGCCATATTTAACGCTTCTGCCAATTTTTTTTGAAGTTTAAGTTTCGTCTTCATCCAATAACTCCTACAGTTTCGCATCTTAAAAGTTTTTCCGTCTACCAAAACGTTGTTTGTCTTGCACATCGAAAACACCGCTTTTGAATTGTCGAAACCACGCCTCACATGTTTTTATGGTTGGAGGATGCTCATCGTAAGTTTCTACCAGCAAACAATGACTTTCAGCGGATTTTTTCTTTGATTAATTAAGAAAAGTAATGCGTGCCACAAATGCACTTTTTCAAGCATGAAACTCCACATTTTCGATGAAGTAAAAATCTATGGCAGTGTTACTTTCGCAAAATATAACATGTATGGCTTCGAAGCTTGATTTGCTTTCTTTATTTTATTAATTAAAGTAAATAGTATGTATATAAATACAAATATGTGTAAGAAAAACTAAAATTTTAATGTATTTACATATTATAGATAATATGACATCTAATAAATTATTTATATGTACATTTGGTATGTAGACTTCCGCGGTCGTGGTCCATGCTATCTGCTTCTGGGTTTCCGGGCTGACGCGGTTCCAGCCCGGAAACCCACAAGCAGATAGTATTTATATGTACATATTATTACAATATATTCATACGAAAAAACACAATTTATTAGGATTTTTTAAAGTATTTCAAAAAGTTTCAATATTTGTTTGCTTCACATTTTTTAGCTTCGATTTAAAAACTGCAGCTTCACATGTAACTAAAATTTTAGAAACATCCATATAAATGTTACCATTGTTATTGCACAATAAATAATTTTGTATGTCTCTTAATTTTGCACACACTTCACTCATACTAGATAAACTAGATTTTGGAGATTCACATTCGTCCAGGTCACTATTATCAGAGTTATGTTCTTCATCATTATTGCACAAATCTTCAACAATTTCTGGAATACTGAAGTTAGGGCTCTCTGTAGGCACATGACGATCAATAGAAGCATATTCATCTAAATCCATCAAAAATTCGTTACGAACTGTAGGATATAGGTGGGCAAGGGGTATTTCGTCTTCTTCATCAAACATTGTGTCCTCCTGGATAACATCAGAGAATCCGGCTTTGGAAAAACATTTTTCAACTGTAGCAGGAGATACCTTTTTCCAAGCAGCTGTAATCCATACAAGTGCATTGGCTAAATTTATGTTTTTTTCAAAAATTTCAAAATCACATTCATTGTCAATAAACGTTAGAAGCTTTTTAATCAAAAAATTTCGGTAAATCAATTTGAAATTCTGAATTATTCCTTGATCCAAGGGCTGACAATACGAAGTGGTGTTTGGCGGCAGGAAGACTAATTTAACATTTGCTAATGGAACTTTAGAATGTGAAGTGGCATTATCCAAGAAAAGAAGCACTTTTCTATTTTGTTTTTTCATTTTATTGTCAAATTTATGCAGCCATCTTGTCATAATTTCCGTTGTCATCCATGCCTTTTTGTTAGAAACCCATTCTAAGGGTAATTTGTCCACATGACTACCCTTAAAACAGCGAGGATTTTTACTTTTTCCAATTATTAATGGATCTTCCTTCTCACCTTCCATATTTGCACATAGTAAAACAGTCAAACGCTGTTTTGCTGCCTTCTTCCCTGCACAATTCTCACTTTTTAATGCAAATGTCTTATTTGGCATAGCGCGGTAATAAAGACCTGTTTCGTCGGCATTAAACACATCTCGAGGAGAATAATTTATTAAAATCAACGGTAACTTGGTTTTCCAGTCTTTTATATCGTCCAAATTAACCTCTGCGGAATCACCACAAATTGATTTAAAAGTTATACTGTGTCGCCGACAGAAACTTTCCAACCATCCATTAGATGCTGCGAAATTTTCCATCTTTAAACTGCTTGCTGTCTCCAGTGCTTTTTGTTTAAGTAGCGGCCCAGATATTGGAATTGCTTTATTTCTGGCTTTGCAAAACCAATTGTAGATGACTTGATCCACTGCCAATCCTTCCGACTTCGGAAATTTTCGTTTTAGCTCCATGTTAACACCTTCCTCGACCATCTTTTTTAATTCACCTTTATTTTTCATAATATCGTTAATTTGTGTTTTTCCAACCCCATATTTTTCGGCCAACTTTCGCGAACTTAACGCATACATTTCACTTTCCGCGATTATATTTATTATGTCTTTTAGCGACAAACGTTTTCTTTTTTGCGACATACTTAATTAAGAACCTTTCGAATACGGAGACAACTTTAAACTGAATTGTTTCCTTTAGAATAATAAAGTTTAAATCGAAAAGGGTGAATTACTACCAGGTAATAGGAAACCCCGGGAAAACCCGACAATTTGTATTAGGTATTTCCGTCAATAAAGATATACATGTCATAAATAGTCCGACAGACATTGGCAGGTAAATTTCTATGAAAATAGGCCGTAAAAGTTTGGGTTATTTGGCCGCGGCCGATTTACAAAGGTGGCCGTAATTAACGGGTATTTGTGTATGGGAATTTCCTTATAGTCGATTCGGGGAAAACTCAGGTGGCCGCTTTAGTCAGGTGGCCGCTTTAGTCAGGTGGCCGTTAACACAGGTTTTACTGTATATATATTTTTTGATAACCCTGTTGAAGATTCTATTCGACACCAACATTGTATATAAAAAAATAAAAATAAATTTGAAGTGAATAGTGTAATTGCGTGTTTCAGTATCCACCACCAGATGCTCACCAACTAGCGAGATTTATTCTATCCCAACTACGACGTAGCGAGTATTCCAACCCTCCGGATATCCCGATATTACCATACGGGATAGCACATTCCGGCAAAAGGAATTCCGCCGAATTGACAAGTTCTATTATGGGCATCCCCCGAAACATGATCGACAATGGCAAAAAATAATAAATAATCAATACATTAAACGTACTTACAGACATATATCAGAAGATGCATGCTACCTTCTTCCAAATTATTATACACATATATATACATACATAGATATACATACATATATTTATATAATAAATTAATTGTTATTTACTCCAAATAAATAAATTTCTTCCTGTAAGTTTCTATTATGATTTATGCCTAGTAAAAGAGATGAAATTCCTACATAAATTCAATCTATAAAAGGAGAGACAGAAATGAAATAAAAAATAAGTATAATGTCATCCATACCAAGACTATACGAAATTGTAATTTTGATGGAGCCTGATTGATTAACTTAATCACTTAGAGTTGATATAAAGGGTTTTCCAATAAGGACTTGACAATTTTTTTTCAAAATAAAATGCAGACCATTTGAGATATTTGAAAAACTTTATTATCGGGTTGAAGTACAATCAAAACATTTATGAATGGAACTCGACTTCGTTCATATGGCCACCGCGGGCACGTTTGCAGCGGTCGATTCGTTGGACCCAATTTTCGATGACTCGGACACACAATTCGGCCGAAACGGCTGCTATTTCGCGTTCGATGTTGGCTCTGAGCTCTTCCAACGTTGTCGGCTTGTTGGCATAGACCAATGACTTGACGTAGCCCAAAAGAAAAAAGTCTAGAGGCGTTAAATCGCACGAACGAGGCGGCCAATCGACTGGTCCATTTCTTGAGATAACACGCTCGTCAAACTTACTCTTCAATAAATCGATTGTAACGTGTGCTGTGTGGCTTGTGGCACCGTCCTGCTAAAACCACATGTTGTCCAAGTCCATATCTTCCAATTCAGGCCAAAAATAATCGGTAATCATGACGCGATAACGATTACCATTCACAGTAACGTGACGATCATTATCGTCGACGAAAAAATATGATCCTATGACGCCGCCGGCATGCAAACCGCACCAAACAGTTATTTTTTGTGGATGAAGTGGTGTTTCATGAATAATAACGCATATTTTGCTTATTGACGAACCCATTGAGCCAAAAATGAGCTTCGTCACTGAAAATGATTTTGCGATGAAATTGATCATCTTGGCGCATCTTTTCCAGATCCCAATCGGAGAACGTACGTCGCTTCAAATGGTCCATCGGCTTCAATTCTTGAGTCAGCTTGATCTTGTATGGGTGTAAACCAAGATCCTTACGCAAAATTCGCCATAAAGTGGTCTGGGCGATGCCCAACTCTTGAGAACGCCGTGGAATTGACTGATTTGGATTATTTGCTACGGACGTTTCAACGGCAGCGATATTTTCGACACTTCGACCAAGCCGTTGTCTCATTGGCAAGGCAACATCACACAACGAATATGTAGCCTCAAATTTTTGCACTAAACTTGTTACTGCCTGTCTACTAGGGCGAGAATTAAAGTATCGGTCACCGTCTCCGAATTTCTGTAGTAAATTTTTGTAATTTGCAGACGTTGTTCGTTCGTGTACTTTACTATGATGAAAATGTTAAGTTTACTGAATAAATTAACAGTGACAGTTCGATGATTAGTGAAAGGGTGCGTTCACAAATTTAATTAAAAGTTGTCAAGTCCCTATTGGAAAACCCTTTATAACCCCTTTTCACATTATTTTTCGTATTCTGTATACGTATTACGACAACTTAGTTGTCATCATTAACAGATAATTAAACAGAGTCGCAAGACAAAACGTATCAGTGAGCGTTTTGGTTTTCGACGGTACAGATCGTGTACGGCATTTGTTTCTGCCGTAGCTTCCAGGTGCGACATTGTTTAATTATCTGCTGATGATGACAACTTAGTTGTCGAAATACGTATACAGAATACGAAAATTAACGTGAACAAGGGTTATATATCAACCTTACGTGATTACTATACAACATAGTTTTTAAAGCTAGAATAGAAAAGAAATTGAGGAGGTTTTCGACTGGGAAGGTTCTGCATGGACAATATATGCATATTAAGATATTTTGCAGAAAAGATGATGAAAAGAGTATCGAACTCTGTATTAAAAATTATGGATCACTTTTAGAAATAACGAACATCAACAAAGTATATTTAACTGCAATCAAAACACATTACAGAGAAAACATAGTTATCGTTAAGATCGGGAACCAGAACATTCCACTGTCCTCCACTTCAAAAGAAGTTAAGAAGGTTTATTGCCCTTGCCTCACTCTTTTTCAAATTTACCTTCGTCTAGCGTTATAACGTTGGATTAGAAAAGACATATAGTCCGATGGGAGTATGACTAGAAAGCGTTCTGTATATTTAATTTTCTATGCCGACAATCTAGTAGTATTCGCAGGTCAACAGAATATAGCACACATGTTAAATAGAAGAATATGGTAGAAGGAAGACGCAATATGTGTTTATAGGAGGAGAAGGAGGAGATATAGAACTTAATGATGGAATAATAGAATATGTTATACAGTATGATGATTTAGCAATGACTATTTACGAAAACGGAAGAGATGACGGAGGTATAGCAAATGGGCAGAGGAAAAAATATGATCCAATGCTGTGGAATAAAAATTCAACAAAAACAATAAAAAATACTACATTTTATACTATAGTAGAGTTAATCAAAGAAAAGGTACATAAAACCTCCATATTAACGTTCGTATTCTGTATACGTATTTCGACAACCAAGTTATCATCATCAGCAGATAATTAATCACAGTGCCGACCTGGATTCGCGCTAAAACTCCCACAGAATCATACTGCACAAAAACTAAATACAGGCTGATTTAAATTCTACACTGAATGTTAAAAGGAATCATTCTATTATTAATAACACCCTATCAACTACTTATGTTTCACCGATTCACGGATCGTCAGGTTGATTTGTGTTATTAAATGAACGATTCCTTCATAGCGTTTATCATATCATTTCGATACAGAAAAAATAATGAATAATATCATGCCTCCCTCTCTCGTCCGATACATAAATGTATTGACCGACAAAGCGAGAACGCTTCTATCTCACAAGATCGGTAAACTAGGTTTCCCATGTGTAATAGACAGAAACTTGCGTGCTCGGCTTTAGGCCAATTAAAGAATGTTAAAAGGAATCATTCTATTAGTAATAACACCCTATCAACTACATATGTTTCACCTGACGATCCGTGAATCGGTGAAACAAAGAGGCAACAATATGTCACCGAACCCTTATCCGTGTTTAACACATGTATATATGAATATATATAACGTTATTTTATCAATAACAAGGCTTATTATAGTAAGAATTAATTCAATAATAATCATTTAACTAATATAATATTTTTAGTCACTGAATTTAAGGACGGGACGTATACTATGAACCACGAAAGTTTGCCGGTGCATCAATAACGGCGCAAAATACGAACTTATACCGGCATTTGTCTAATTCATCGGTAGTCACATGTGTCGAAGAAAGAAATATTAAACTGTGTGAAATTAAAATCAGTCTGTATTTGGTTTTTATGCGGTATGATTCTGCCCGATTTTTACCGCGGATTCATGTGCGTTGTGGTGCTGAGATCAAGTATCCATTGATGATGACAGCTTAGTTGTCAAAATACATATATACATTACGAACATTAATTTGGACAGGGGTTTTATTTATCTTTTTTTAAATTCAATTAACCACAATCTCCATTAAAATTTCCCTAAAATAGAATTGTACTATGACATAGTAGACAAAATCAGAAGCTATTCTCAACTGAAATGATTGGAGGTGTTGTGGCCTAACATATAGATATGATATATATAAAACACGTGTGTACTGTATTCTTGCACAGAGAAGTAGTTGAGGAAAACAAAAAAATGGGTCGATAACACACAAAATGAAACGGGAAAGCATTGCATTGAAGAGAGTAAAACGACAAAAATCGATACATTTTTAGGATACGGAAAGTGGCAATAAGCTACAAATGATAAAATGATACAAATGAAATCGTAAACATTATAGCAGTAGGTAATCCCACAGATCCACGTTTAACTATCTCATAACTCTTCAACACCTTAAAATATCTGTTTGAAGTGTCTTTACCCTCTTGCGAATAGAGTAATGATTTGTGGGTACTGGAAACAGTGTGCTTAAGAAGAAGATGAAGAATGGTGGCAGACGATTATCACTGTGGATAAAACAGAGCACGCAGTTGGCAGAAAAAGTAAGACCACCAAAAAAGCACACCTGCAAGAATCCGATACTAAATCTGTCATATTTTTTGACTACTAACTAACTAATTATTACTAATATTAATTATTATAAACAAATATTACATCAGCTATTGAAGGATCACTTCTCTAGAAAACAGCTTGAGCAGAAGAAGCACATCTTTAACGACTTATTTATATAAAGCATCACATTTGTAACCACAGCAATCATATTCAACTATGTCTACTAGAAATTGTCTAGGCTAACTAGATATTTGTATTAGTACTACCTCATAATTGATCTCGAAATCTAACAGTACCAAAATTTTAAACTGTACCGATGATAGGGCGCTGAGAATCTTAATTTCTAGCGGGTAGAAAAATATAAACCAATCATTCTCTAATTCTTATAGTTTATTTCTCGATAGTAGAAAGTTACATTTAAGTTTTTACATTTACACGTCCATTTTCAAGTATTTTCCCCAATCACATTGTTAATCTGTGGCATACTCCACGTCTACACGTTAAACCTGGTTTACAGAGACCAACAATTGTTATTCTATCAGTTAGAGGTTTGATTAATGGCACGTTAGGCAGTGGGAAATGGGCATGTAATAGGGAATATGTATCTACGAGTGAAACAGGGAAAGAATTAGATGTAGAAGTTCTGTCAATAAAAGGATTAAGAGGCATAGGTTGAAATGAAATGCTTGGACTTTGAAACTCCCTGGTGGCACATGTCTCCAATTCACCTACAACAAAAATAAATCAATTATAATTAACTAAAAAAACTTTGATCAAACAAAAGAATAGTAACGATGATCGTTCCGCCTGGTTTCTCAATTATCGGAGCTCATTAGGTAATCTGATTTTGTTCGAAAATTCTACACATTTAGACGTTTGGTGTGTGTTATTACCGAAGCGATAATACAAAGTAGTGGTAGTGATAAAGAAGTATACGTTTATCTCTCGGATATCACTTCTATGTTGGTTTCACCCGTTACTCTCCTCTACACACTAGCGTAGAGGTTAAGACTAACATACAATGCACGTAACTCCGATCTGATGTATATCCTTGGCTTCTTCTAGGACTAGAACTAGTTGGTAACGCGAAGAATTAGAGAGGGGTTCTCTTCATGTTATATCTATTAATTTTCTCCACTATTTACTTAGTTCAAGTTAATGGTCATGCTATTACGCAGTGTATCGACCTGTACTTTTAAATTACACACGAATGATATATTAATAGAAAATTTGCAATATGAATTTAGAAATTATTATGTACCTTCTGTTTAATATTTGATAATAGAAATAGGTAACCGTTGAGATATAGTATATGTTATAGAGTCGCAAAATTAGTGTGGCTTCCCAATCTGTTACAAGCCCGATACGATCCATTACACACAAAGGATACTGCTCGTCTTCTTTGCAAATTACTTTGATGATGGTGTACCATGAGTTATTTCCTCTGGATTAGTTGCTATCCATGTTAGCTCACCCTACTTCCCTAGTTGAGAAACATACTCACAAAAAAAAACTCGCCCTGCTTCCAAGAGCCCTACTCGTATCGTAAATTAAACACAAATAACACAAAAACTCATTATTCCTACCTCAAATTGATACAGGATAGTTTAATCAAAATTAGACTATTTATATATCACATATTTCCAGATCGATAAATATAATCGATTGGCGTGTCTCGGTTCTGATATAGAGTTGCAAGAAAAGCTCTTCTTAAGCTATAATAACGCTCAATAAATTACGATAACGCTCAAATTTCTGTTTTCTACAGATATTGGTATTGACCGTTCTACAACTCTCTAAAGGCACGGTTGCAATGTGATAGATTTTTACGAAAAAACAGCCGACCGTTTGTTTTGATGTGCTTCGATCGTGAACAACTTTTGTTGGTTTCGGCTCACTTTAGAATACCCACACAGTTGGTTACTATTGGGCTCATACGTATAGATCCAAGATTCATCACCTGTGACGACTTTATAAATGTTCTTTGCATTTCTTGGCACTAATCGACGCGAGTCCTTTCTGAACGGTTGTCAAATTATGTGGTACCTAACGTGAACATAGCTTCTTAACGGCTAAATGTTCATGCAAGATCTTACCCACGCTGGTGTTACTAATACCTAGAGATGCTTCGATCTCACGGTACGTCACATGACGGGCTTGCATTATCAAATCAGGCACTGCATTAATGTTTTCCGACACAACATTTGTGGGACGACCTTCACGAAATTTATCGTCCCAAGAACGCCGTCCAAGTTTAAATTAACTACACCAACGATATACTGTCGTTTTCGATGGTGCTTCATCGCCATATAAGGAATTCAGCTCGTCGATGCATTTTTGTTGAGATAATCCACGCCGAAAGTTATGAAAAATAATTGCACGAAAATGTTCGCGAGTAAAGTCCATTTTT